>PVLD010009345.1:0-77518 GCA_004027595.1 Dinomys branickii
CCCTCAGACAAAGGTCTTCTATCTAGAACATACAAAGAATTAAAAAACATGTACCTGTCCAAATTCAAAGACCCAATCCAGAAATGGGCATCTGAGATGAATACACAATTCTCAGACAAAGAAATACAAATGGCAAATAAATATATGAGAAAATGTTCCACATCTTTAGTCATTCGAGAAATGCAAATAAAAACAACATTGAGATTTCATCTCACCCCAGTAAGATTGACCGGTATTTAAAAATCACCCAGTAACAAATGCTGGCGAGGCTGTGGAGAAATATAGACTCTACTGCACTACTGGTTGGATTGCAGACTGGTGCAACCACTGTGGAGAGCAGTTTGGAGATTTCTCAGCAAACTGTCTGAAGTTGCCATTCAAACCAGCTGTTTCCCTTTTGGGTATTTTCCCAGAAGACCTGAAAAAATCATATCACTCTGATGTATGTGCACCCATGTTTATAGCAGGAAAATTTGTAATAGCTAAATTGTGGAAGCAACCCAAATGTCCATCCACAGAGGACTGGATTAAAAAACTGTGGCAAGGGGCTGGGGATATAGCTCAGTGGAATAAGCACCTGCCTAGCAGGTGCAGGGTCCTGAGTTCAATCCCCAGTACCGCCAAAAAAAGAAAAAAACTGTGGCATTTTTATATAATGGAATATTACTCAGCTATAAAGAGGGACAAATTTGGGGCCATTGTAGCAAATGGTCACATTTAGACACCATACTCATAACTGAAATAAATCAGAGGTATATGTGCAAGCACCGTATTGTGTCACTTGTGTAAGAACCTGAGGGTGGGAATATAAACTAAGAGACATGAAGTAAATCTGTTCAAAAGTAAAGAACAGATGGGATGAGTTAAAGGAGAAAAGAAAGAGGCAAAAATGTATGTATGTATGTACGTATATACATATGTGCAGGATGGCTAACATGGTTCTACTATTGTCTTATGTCACTTAATGGTAAGGAGTAGTTGATGACTGGTTGTTTGATCAATCATGTATGTCTATATGTGTTTTCCTTAGCCTACACTTTGAAGTTATCAATATGCAATGTAACAACTGTTGTTGGTTTCCTGTTGCTTTGTCTATAATTCAATTTTGATTATACTGTTATAGTGCTACTTTTTGTCTCTTCGTTAATGCTTTCCTCTTTTTTTGTTGTTGATGTAGTTCTTTTTCTCTCACACTTTAAAAATATATAAAACAAGAAAAAGGAAGGAAGGGATAATTATCTATGTATGTATGTAAGTATGTACGTATATGCAACATATCTAACTTAGTTGTACTACTGACTTAGGTCAATTTATTGTAAGGAATAGTTGATTATTTGTTTGATCAATTTTGCATGTCTATATCTGTCTTCATGAATATACACTTCGAAGTTATCAATATGTAATGCAACAACCATTGTTGATTCCCTGTCACCTTGTCTGTAACTCAGTTTTGAATGTGCTATTCTTATGCTACTTTGTGTCTGTTCATTAATATGTTTTTTTCTTTTACTTTTAAAATAAAAGTAAAAAAAAAAAAATCTGCCTATAAGCGAAGCTGCGCTGTTCAAACCCTTATTGTTAGGAATCACGTATCTTCGCTTCTTTTGCCTCTTTACCAGTCGCCTGTCTTCCAATCACTGTTCGTTCCTTGCATCTCCTTTTCCATTTCTAAACAAGGGCCCCGGGTACTGCACCTCTCCTTTGGCATCTGTGCACTCCCCTTTAGCCCCTGAGTTTGCATGCCATCTCCCTCACACCACCAGTTTTCCTCCTTCAGTACACCCAAAGGCTAGTTAATCCCTCTACTTGAGTGCCTAGTGGGAATCTCATGCTTTACACATTCAAAGTACACTGTGAGATTGCCTTTCGACTCATGTTTCTCTCTTCATGGTCTGCCGTCCCCCTGCCCCCTTCCCCACCCAACAGCAAGGGCCATGCCTGCAGTTTTCACCACTATTTCCTCAGAAATTAATTAATGTTTTGAACACACTAGGAGTTCAAAACCTATCAGTTGACTTAGCAAATTTTGTGAAAACTAACAGCTTCCAAAAGCAAATATTATATGATTGATATTATATGAGGCAGCTGATAAGCTCCTGGCCGGCCCTGAACACGACTTTCTCTTATCCCTCCACATGAGGGAAGGAAGCCCCAATCAGTTCCTAAGGGGTCACTGAGCCCGCCCCTCAAGCTCTGCCTCTAGCCAGAGTCCTCGTAAACCCTCAGCCCTTTTGTCTACCCCAGAGGAGCCCTGTGCATGCAGTCCTCTCCTCTCTCGGTCCCAAGTAAAGGCCTTCTTCTCCCTTTTCTTGCTTCTTCTTCTGGGCAGAAAACCTAACAGTAGCTCTAATAGTCAAATTAATAGAGACAGAAAAAGAGAATGGTGATTGCCAGGGGCTGAGGAGAGAAGGAACAGTAAGGTAGGATTTCAAAGAGACAGAGCTTCATTTGAGCATGATGAAAAGGAGGCAGATGGTTGCGTAACAGTTTGGAGGTGCAAATAATTTGAATCCATTTAAAGCCACTGAACTACACTCACAAAATGGTGCACTTTGCGTTGCACATTCTTGCTACAATAAAAACCTTCACTGATATTAAAAAGAAGTTGAAGCAAATAACTCTCCTCACCAATAACATCCGTAAATGTTACAGCCATGTCCTTATCACCCATAACATTCATACTTTCATCACCTGATCATCAAATGTGACCTTGATCGAATGGATATAATAGCTGCCCACAAGGCTTTTATCAGCAGTACTTTCAGAGTGTCTAATCTTTACATTCTTCCAGAAAATTACTAGATTTTTCATGAATTAATGTTAGGTCAGTATACATTTATTTTAATGCTACGTTGTTCGCCAAACATTCAAATTTTTTTCTATTTTGCTCATCATTTTCTTTCTCTTGCATTTTTGTAGATTGTGGGAGCAAGGACTTTCACCCTGCTGCAGGAATCTTTCTTCCTCTTTCCAAATCATGCCAACTGCCTGAGGGCCTCATCCCGCCCACACGGGCAGCTTCGGGCTTATCTCCACTTTCACAGTCACCACCCAGCACATTTTTCTCATTATATACTGGCCTTTGTAAATTCTTGAATTGGTGAGGCCAGCTCTTAAAGAGGAAAGCTAAACTCTAAGACGAAGCCTCATGCAAGAGGCCTCCACACCATCTGAGAGGAAACTTCAGTCCTTGATGCTCAATAATTTGATGACAAGATATGCCTCATTGATATGTTAAAATAAAAAGCTGGTGAGTTTTGATGAAATAAATTAGTAAAACATGGAGAAACCACAAGACAACCACATGAAACTATTTAGCAGTGACAAAACATTAGCGCAATTATTGCCCTTTTAAAATGACCTCCCGGTAACAATTAAAACTTTTCTTAGGTGTGGTGGCATGCACCTAAAACCCTAGCAGCTTGGGAGGATCCTTTGAGCTCAGGAATCCAGGATCAGCATGCGCATCATAGCAAGACACCATTTCACAAAAGGAAGGATGGAATGAATGAATGAAAGAATGAGAGAAGGAAGGAAAGAAGGAAGGAAGGAGAAAGGGAAGAAGGAAGGAAGGAAAAAGGAAAGGAAAGGAAACTTTCAATGGCTAAGGTGTACAATAATTATAGTATAGAACACACGGAAGTGTAAGATGTTACAGAAAAATGTCTACAAATAGACAGTCTTGGTGCTAACAGGCATATCCAAGCTGTCAATCTTCTGTATTGGTGATGTTGGGGTTAGGAGACATTTAACTGAGACCTTCATAAAAATGAAAAAGTGACAACATATTTTCTATGATGATGCTATGGTTTGTGTCTGGATGCCCCTCCAAAGCCTCGTGCAGTCATAGGACGGCTTCTAGAGTTTATGACTGACCCATGGTCCAATGCTGAGATTATGGGTGTGAGTGCTACACCCGCCCTGGGGCTGTAGCTTGCATACAATGTAAAGGCGGGAAAAAGGCTGCTTGCTGCCTGTTCCTCCCTTTTTGCTCTTGTTGCTTTTCCTGTTTTCTGCTGCCATCCACTGTTGCCTCTTCCATCTGCCACCCTGCCTTGGAGCCAGCCAAATATGGACTGAAAACCTCCACAAACTGTGAGCTAAATAAACTTTTCCTTCCTTAATTTTTGGCATCAAGTACTTTGTCTCATCAGTGAGAGGAAAGTAACCAAGATGGATGAGAATATATGCAGTGTATGGCGTACATAAATGTAATGTATATAAACACATATATATGTGTACTTATGAACTATAAAAGACTGTTGCTGTCTATAACTTTCCTATATTTCCTTTCTGAAAATTTAGTGATAGAACTGGAAAACAAAACCAATTTTGTCATCTCTACCTATAATTCCAGCTAGTCAGAAGGCTGAGTCATTTATATCACACACAACTTCAAGGCCAGCCTAGGGAAAACTCCGTCTCAAAATAAAATGTAAAAAGGACAGGATATAGTTCAGTGGCACAGCACTTGCCTATGATAAATAATGCGCTGGGCCTGATCCCCAAAACTGCAAAAACAGAAAGAAAAGAAAAGGAGAATTGGGAATCCAAATTTAAATAGCTTATACCAAAAAGTATGGGATTTTGGCTCATATAACAATCCAGGAATAGCTGGATCCAGGGACCCAAGCTGTCTCCTGCTTTAGACTCTGAGCATCTCCATGATGCTTTTAATTGTAGAATCTCCGAGGTGGTGAGATGTCTCCCACATCTCTAAGATTCAAGCCTAGACAAATGTTTACATTTGTTCATCAGTGTCCACCCATTAACTAACTACTATGACCAGGCAAATGCAATGGTCCAATTGGCCCTGTCTGACTCACACGCTTGTGTCTGATATGCAGGAGAAAATTAACCTTACCCAAAGCGCATGGTGTTCCCCAAAGAACATCAAGGTAGTGTGAGCAAGAAATAGGTAAAAATCTACTAGGAAATTAGTGTTCCTGCTATAGCCAATTACAACAAAATGAGTGCCATAAGGCAACACAAACTTATTTTCAGTTCTGTAGACATGACTTTGAAGAAATCCTTTTAATTATTGACAGCAGCACTGTATACTCCCTCATTTCCCAGTACAGTTTCTTCTCCGATCAGAAATAATATAAATATTCATCCTCAAAGATAATTTTGTGCTACAACACATGATCATAAATTTTAAATCCTTTTTATTCTTTTTGAGATAATATCTCACTATGCAGTTCAGGCTGGCCTTGAGCTCACTTTGTAGCGCAGGCTGGTCTTGAACTTGCAATGATCATCCGGCCTCAGCCTCCCAAGTTCTGAGATTACAGGCATGTGCCACCATGCTAGGAAGAAATTTTAAATATTAATGAGCTCCTTATAGTAATTTCTGGAACGACTTCTCAACTTTTTATTGAAAAAATATTAGTGCTATCAACTGTAGATTTTATCCAGTATATATCTCCTTATTCCCCACAGATTTTTGGCTAGATTACTGACAAAATCTAAAACAGGTGCCCACCTCCCATGTTCTCCTCCTGCCTGCCTAAAACTTTGTAGTTGCATCTTTTTATTTACCTAACTTCCTTTATATTGCTTGATTAGTCAAAGGCTTTATTAATCAAAGCCCCAGCTGGGCTTTCATAGGGCAGAGAAATGCTACCCCTAGGTAAGTACCCAGAAGAGTTGGAAAGCAAGAAATTGAACATACCCTCTCCTGCCATTATTCATGGCAGCATTAGTCACAATAGCTGAAAGGAACAACCTTTCCCAAGTGCTCCTCACCAGAAGAACAGAGAAACAAAATGCAGTCTATACATGCAGTGGGATACTATTCAGTCTTAAAAAGGAAAGGAATCTGGACTCATGGACGAATCCTGAAGATATTAGCCTAAGTGAAAGAAGCCAGATGCAAAAGGACAAATATTATGTGATTCCACCAATAGGAAATAGCTGAAGTCATCAAAGTAATAGAGACAGAAAAATGAAGGCGTAGTTACCAGGGATTGGTGGGGGTGTTTCTATGCCAGCACTCATAACCATGTTATAGAAAAAGTCAAAACCAAGGCATTAGTCTTAAATTCCACACATGCAGCTTGGACAGAGGCTCCCTCTGCTGACCCCTCTGCCTGCCACTCCTTTTCTTCCCTCTATCCCAGTCAGTGCTTCTCTGTTCTGTTGTCTAAGCATCTGAATGTTCCAGACTCCTCTCTCTCCTCTCCCACCTCCCAGAACATCTGTTAGATCAGGTACATCTTACCTGTCCCTCGCGTTCCTAGGCTAGTCCAGGCCTGCTTTATTTTCTACTTTCAGTACTTCAGCAACTCGGTAATTGCTGCCACTACCTTCAATCTCTTTTCTTTCCTTGTTCATCCTTTGCCAAAACAATCACTACAAAGTATGCATCTGACCAGGTATTATGTGCCTTTCACTCCAACTCCTTTGGAAACTTCTCAGAATCTGAGCACCACCCTTGGGATAATGGCTTGCAACAGTAGCACTGCCCTTTGCCCACTCATAACACCTTTTCTAACAAGGACCCAGTGTACCCCCACCCTGGTTACTTAGCACACCTCTGTGACTTTATCAGTGCTGCCGCCCTGCCTGGCCCACATTCCTAATCCCTCCTCTTTATTTGGCCTACTTTTCCTTCTTTACCCAGAATTCATTAAGACACAGTCACTTCCCGGAAGTCTTTGGTGACCATGTTCAGTTCTACCCCTCCCTGGCTTAGTTGGTCTCCTGCACATTCTTATAGCATCATGGACACTCATCACGTGTTCATCTCTCCACTGTCCTCATTGACAAGGGTAAGGACTCTGTCTTTGTGTCACTATAGCACTTTACAGTGTCTTCACATGTCCAGGCACCCAAAATGTCCTGTTTTCACCTCTAAAGGAGAGTTATTACTTTCTGAAATTTGTAATAAAAATAAGATGCCAGACAAAACAGCAAAGCCAAACACACAAGATAACACCAGATATACATTGATCTGGTTTTTTTGTTTGTTTTGCATACTCAAATCTCATTCTGATTTAGAAAGATTGATTATTTTGGACTAGTATGGCTAAGTGAGAGCTTTTCCTGTACTAGAAGAATTAAACCAAATGATTTATTTTTCCTTTCCCCGAGGACTGATCATATTCAAGAATGCAGGCACAAAAAAGAATTCAACACAATTGTAAGCTAATTAAGTACTCATTTTTACTCGCCTGGTCATGCTGTTACATGGGATTCTGTTTACATCTCTAGAAGGAAAATCTGGGTTTCATTTTGTAAACTCAGAGCAGAAATCAGCTGCCTAAAGACATCCTGACATTGTCACAGCATTTTAGGGAAATTCCATGTATTGCATGCTCTGGTGACACCCCCACTCAGAAATGTGTCATTTTCTCATGAGGGAGAAACTGTACACTGCCCATAATCTGACAAGTCACCTATGAAAACGGAACCTTGGGTTGATTTGCCCTTAACTCCCAGAAGAACACAGTCATGAGAGTTCTATTTTTAGTTTAAATTTGGTCACCACAAAAATGTACAATAACAAAAGATGGCTGTGCCCCAAGGGGATAAACTCCTTAGAGGAAATCCATTGATCACGAGGAAAGCACAGAGCATGGAAGATTTAGCCCAAGTCTTGCCTTGCAGAGTTTGACCTGTGTAACCATTCCCCCTCCTCAAATAACAGCTCTGCAGCAGGCCTCCTCACTGGCTTAATCCAAACCTGGCTTGCTTCTTTGCCTGATCTGTTTCTGGAAGATGGTATTTGCTGGGGCTGGATTGAGTTAAGATAACTAGACAGTTTCAGTGGTTAGAAATGTGAGTGCATTTACAGAGGCACCGGGAACCTAAGTGTTCTCTCTCCAAGATAGAAAGTGTTGGGACCCATAGGTGGTACAGAGGAAAAGTGCCTGTCCTTTTTTCCCTAGAAACATTAAAAGAATTTCAGAGTATGAATAAACAACTACTCATTCTTTCTGTACATGGACATTTCACACAATGTTCTGGTCACTAGCATTCATGTTTGCAATCCATCATTTCCCACATTCTTAAGAAAACAAAACAGCGTGATTTTATGGATGTTGAATTTTTCCTTTTGTAAGGAACATACTGGTTCAAAGTAGAGACCAGAATGACAGCAAAGACCAGAATCCTATCATTCTTTTGCCCCACTGTCATCAATTGTCTGAATTTACATACTAGGTCCCATAACCAACATCATTATAGAAAAATCCATTGTGCAGATACTTACAAAGGTTTGGTCCAGCACCAAGACTGAAGGACCCTGAAAGTATTCTCAAATCTCAATCCATCCCCTCATCCTGAGGATTTATGAAAGAACACAAGGCACTCAAGTCTGCTCAGGTCACAACACCCCCAGAAATCTCATGGGACCTCAGATGTTTGTGAAGCCTTTCCTCACGCCAGGTGACAAGGTCAGTGATATAAAGAATTACAACCACAAAAAAAAAAAAAAAAAAAAAAAAAAAAGGCTGGGGATATAGCTCAGTGGAATAAGCGCTTGCCTAGCTAAGCGCAGGGTCCTGAGTTCGATCCCCAGTACCACAAAAAAAAAAAAAAAAAAAAAGAATTACAGAAAATAAGGCTGAGGGTTGACTTGCCAGCTACCAAAATGTATTATCATGGCTCATTAATGGTTAGTGGGAAGACAGATCAATGGGACAAAATGAAGAGTTTCAGGGACTAGAGACAAATATGTGCCCCTCACACAATTACTGTATAACACACATATTGTTAATTGATGTTTCATGGGGAAAAGACTGAGCCCTAATCCTAGCAGAACAATGGACTACCAGTTTAAGGGGGAGATGAACATTGGTCTTCACCTTATATCTGTTACCCAAGTAAGTTCTGAATAAAGCTTAAATATTTTCAAATCCCATAAAATATTCAAAGACACTTGAGTAGTATATTTTTATTATCCTACCATGAGGGAAATATAGTTGAATGTTAAAAATGCTCTAATTTTGCAGAGGAAAAGATGGATAGCTTTGACAACATAAAAACCATTAAATTTCCTATAAGCAACTACTTTGAAGATAATACTAGGCAATATAGTAACCATTGCTAATTTCCTATCATCTTGTTTTTTTGTTTTTTTGTGGTTTTTTTTGCGGTACTGGGGATTGAACTCAGGACCTTGTGCTTGCCAGGCAGGTGCTTATGCCACTGAGCTATATCCCCAGCCCGTATCATCTTGTTTTGAAATTCCATATCCCTTTTGGTTTTTGTCCCTTTAAAATTAATTTAAAATTAAATTTACTTAATTAAATTAAATTAGTTTTTAATTTAATTTTTAAAAACATACATATAACATACTGTAATTTACTTAATTTAATTTTTAACTTAATTTTTAAAAAACATACAACATGTAACATACTGTAAGTTGAAACATAGCTAATATGTTAGGGAAAGTATTTCCAATGCACCTTTTTATAGGCAAATACAGGAAGCCTGTGAATCAATAAGTGACAAAGAAAATCTCCACTAGAGAAATGGGCAACAAACAAAGTGGAAATTCACAATGATAGAAATATAGACACCATGGATTGCTGTTAGAGATCAAAGAAGCTCGTATAAAACAGTGGTATATCATATTTCACCTATCAGATTGGCAAAGTCTACAGAGAATGATACTACCATAGGTTAGCAAGGTGGAGGAAAATAAGACCCTTTTATCTGCTATTTGAAGGAGTGAAAATCAATACCCCCTTTTAGAGGGAAATCTGGTACTGGGTATCTGAATTCAAAAGATACCTGTCATTTGACCAGCAGTTCCGCTTCTGGAACTCTATCCTAGTGAAACAGCAAGACAGGGAAAGCTGAGGGCACACCAGGTTGTAAGCTATGCAGGGTGTGATGGGAGTACAGACACTCAATAGGCTCTTGGGACTGAGTAGTAGGGCAGAGGATTCTGGGAGATTTCCAAGAGGAGAGAATACTGAAGCTGACTTTCAAAAGACAGGCAGAAAGAAGAAAGAAAAGGATAGAAGGATGGAGGCATGACCAAGAGAGAAGATTATGCAATTACAGACAAAAGCCTGGGGCAGGGAAGTTTTGCGGAGGTAATACTGACACGTACATTCATGGTGGCTACAAATCATGCACATTTCATGGGTAAGGTTAACATAGCTGCTCACACGACTTGTAAGGATGGGGCTGCAGTAATCAAGCTCAGGTCCACCTACTCATGAACTTCAGGCCAGGGTAAGGAATTTGCACTCTATCCTCATAGCCATGGGCTGCAGCAGGCTTGTGCATCATTAGATTTGCCATTTGGAAAGTTTTCTCTGGTGGCAAATGGAGAACACATCAGAGATAGCCTAGGCAGAATCAAGGGATTCTGATGAAGGAAACGGTCAGGATGGACTAGGAAAGATGAAGTGGGAAAGAATGAATGGTGGCGTTGTAGGAGACACGGGGGGAAATGTGTATGATTTGGGGACTTGATCAGAGAATGGAGAAGGTAAGGAGGAGTCGAATGACCCCAAATTCTGTCTGACATCATAGAATGAAGGAGTGTTGATATGCAAAAAAAATTTACCTAGTGACCCCTGAACACACTTTACCTCCTCATGTCTTGCTCCTATATTTCCCTCCCCTAATCACCCTCAATCATCTTCAAACTGAAACCGAAACCCCCCTGTGCTGCATCTCAAATGCCAGCTATCTCAAAAGCCACCTCCCTCATGAAGTCTTCACAGGAAACTTCCAGAGCCTTAGTTATCTCTCACTTGCCGTTATCTGCCTGATAGCTAGTCAGCTGCGCAGACAGCTGTTTCCCTCTGTATCAACCTCGCCATGTCAAAGACTCCATGGCCACATGTACTCTTGTCCATATTTCTGCAGTATCCAACAGAGTTTCTTGTGTGTAGTAAATAGCTGAAAGAAAACAAACAGCTGCTTTTGTTCTCCTTAGTTTTGCCTTCTCAGCTTTAAGCACAGAAATATCCTAAGTGTTTCTTGCTGCAGAAGAATATAAGAATGAGAAGGACTTTTTGGAATGTCTACAGGACCTCTTCTTAATCCTTAACTGGCTGATAATGCCCCAGGAAACTGTCTTAAGGAAAACATCATGATGAAACAGCGGGGTCCTATTACCAGTTCCTTGCTGTAGTGAGCAGAACATTTTGAGAGTAACTTCCAGTGGAATGTCTTCCAAGTGCATATAAATAGTCCTGGTCAGCCTGGTGAAACTGTGTTTCCAAAAGGAACTGATAAAATAAGCGAGATAAAGGAGATCAAGTGCACAAGATGAATTGTGTGGCACTTTATACATGCAGTTTGCACGTTTCGCTGGGAAGGAATGGTATGAGATCACAGACACTCCGCAGGTTTTAGGGAGCATGTTGTAAAACTTTAATCTGAGAAGGAATAAATAAATTAGGGAAGGGTGGCTTACAAAGCTAAAATATTCCTAACTCTTTAGTAGGTCAGACGCAAACAAATATTTATGTCAGACACAAGGCTGGGTTGTTAATAAAAATGGGTCACCTCCACAACCTCCCCAATGTAACGCTTTGGCCAGTACAATGATACAGTGAAGTCCCTCCTTCTTGACAACCCCTTAGGCCAAACCAGGACTTCCAAAAGCATGTTGCTTGGAACACTGGTCCCAAAAATAAGCCTTACCAGAAACAGGGGGTTCACAGTCAATATATTTGGGAAATGTTCAATGCTATATCCCTCCAAGCGTCACAGTGCACCATGGCATGATGGCGGCTCCAAAACATCCTATTATAAATAAATCTTCATTTTCTTTAAAGTTGTATTCCACAAGCTGTTTGGTCAGGGAAACTTTGAGAGGAGTAAAATTCAGACCTAGCAGTGCCAGATTCATATAACGTTAACCAGAACACACTCGGAGAACCTCAAGCCCTTACAATCTCTGTTTTTGATCCCGAACTCTGAAAGTCACCTCTCCTCTTTAAAACACAAAAGCTTCAGAGGTCACATCCCCAAAGCCTGGAGTGATGACCAGAGAACATAAAGAAATAACTTAATTCATTTGAAATTGCCAATAGATGATTTTCATTTTTACTAAGGCCTTATTTGAAAAGAACTGTGCAAATACTTTTTGCATATATATGGCAGAAGAAAAGTTACTTCCTCATTCCCTGCCTATGGTCACCATTAGGAAAGCAAAAGGAAGTTATTCCCTCTTTCCACATCATCTAAGAAACTGCCAGGACAACAAACTACCCTGCTCAACTTCTTTGTAAACTCTGGTCTTAGAATCACCTAGTCCAGCTGACTCACTCTTTCTCATGCATTAGGAATCAAAGCAAATGCTGCAAACTCCTTTCTGACTTCCTAGGTTAGAATAAAAACCAATATCCCCTTTCATAAAACCCAGTGCTTTCCTTATACCATTTAGAGTGCATCTGCTCTTTAATCCTCCATCCTAACTACCAGAATTTACATTTTGTGAAATCAAAACTGCTGTCTGTTGTAGCTCCTGTATGCCCAGAACCTGGTCCATATGGGGCACATATAACGGGAAATCAACAGTCTAAAAAACAGAGGTGTGTGTGTGTGTGTGTGTGTGTGTGTGTGTGTGTGTGCATGCGTGTGTGCACACATGTACTCATCTGCATTTGTGCATGCATGTTAATCCCATGCAGCTAATAACCTCATTGTCAAGGGCAAGAAAAATCCATGAAAATGGATAAGGAGGTGGAAGACCAGTAATCTCACTCAGCCATACACATGATCTGATATTGCTATAAAAGGAGAAGCTATAGGAAAATAAAAGACACATAAGGTTCAATTCTTCTCTTCAAAGAATTTCAAATTGTGAAGTGAAAGAAGGACCTTCCATTGGCCCTCAAACCTGGCTGACTCTTGGCAGCATCTTGGAGCTCTGGGCATATCCCGGACACTGAGTATGTTAGCCAAGTCTCTCTCAGTCTTCTAATTAAGGACCCTCGTGTCCATTTGATTGAAAGTTTCCTCCCTGCTCCCCAATGCTTAGGGGCCTATTGCAAAGGGAAAGTACCCCACTGGATATGTTTCTGCTGCTCCACACTGTCCAGGCCTAAGTCCAAGGAAACAGTCACCATGGGGGCTGAGGAAGCTGGGGGTAGGTGCCGCACAGCCTCTGATGTGCATGACAGCAGGCAAATGGACAACATCTGGGTCCTGTCACAGTTTCCCAGAGATCTTCTCTGTCTAACTGCAGTGTGAGCAAATTAAGATTGATAAATTGTATGGCTCGTTCTGACTTTAAAGATCCCAGATGCTCCGCTAAATTAATGGTCGCTCTATCTCCACTCCATCTGACACCAA
This sequence comes from Dinomys branickii, assembly GCA_004027595.1. Classification (NCBI taxonomy): domain Eukaryota; kingdom Metazoa; phylum Chordata; class Mammalia; order Rodentia; family Dinomyidae; genus Dinomys; species Dinomys branickii. The sequence continues at coordinate 13,273 of PVLD010009345.1, forward strand.
AACAAAACCTTGAAAATATACCAGACCCCCACTCCCCCACCATTGGAGCACACCAGGGCAGTGGGGCTTCTTTAGGCTGGAATCCAGCATGCAGACACATGTGTTCAGTTAGGGCCTCTGTGTGTGTGTGTGTGTGCGCATTCCTGTGTGTGCACACATGGGAGTGCATATGGATGTGAATGCACTTTCTAGCTAGAATTTACCTGTACCATAGAGCCTGAGGTCACACGGTCTCGACTGACAAATGTACATCTGGAAACATAAACTGCTTAACTTGCCCAAAGTTCCTTAAACACTCAGCTGTCCACTATAGAACAATTCCAAGAAACATGAGATCATTTGTGTCATTTGGAAAGTATCATTTTACACAAATACAACACATTCCTAACAATACCTAAGATTGCTCTGCTCTTATTCTCTGGCATTCAGTTCAATAACTGTTCTTTAGATGGCAGACAACATGTTTTGTTTATATCAGAGGAAAACAAATATAGCTTGAGGAAAAGAATTCAAAGAATGTAGCTAGTCTAAGTGCCTATTCTGTGTCTGTGAGATTCTAGAGATTAAAGCAACTGGAGACAAACCTCTTGGTGGTCACTTGTATATTGCCAAGTATGTAACTTTGAATAAAGTAATCTCTTATAATGGTGCTTTCTTCAGAATGGAACTGACTGGGAGGAAATACCCCAAATGAAGGATAAACATCCCAGGAAGATGCTAAAGCCAATAAAGAAAGGTCCCACAGAGTGAGACCACTGGATTATCTACTTCCTTCTATACCGTACTCTACTAAGTGCACTGATAAAGGAAATTAGATAGCATTTGTCCTCTATAACAGAGCCCTCAAAAGCTTAAAATGTTTCTAAGCAGTCTTCAATTTCTTGCTGAGGATTGTTAATGATTTAGGGCAATGATTGTATGTCCAAGGTTTTCCCAGAAAAGCATGCAGACCCCAAGACCTCCAGAATGGGCACCATATTCCTTTCCTGAGCTGCTTACTATTTGGTTTTCAAAAATCTTTCTCTGCCAATACCAGTATCAGTAAAGCAGCTTTCACTCATTCAGCCATTGTTCATTGATCCAGTTAACTAATATTTGGGGAGCACTCTCTGCTCTACCTGCTGCAGTACATTGGTAAAATGTACATGGATGACTCTCAAAATGTGGAGCATGGAAGAGAAGCATCAATACCACCTAAGGTCCTGCTAGAAATGCACATTTCTGGGCTCCACCTCAGACTCGCTGAGCCATAAACTCTGGGCATGGGGCCTCAGCCGTCTGTTTTGTAACAGGCCCTCCTAAAAATTCTGATGCACAGTAAAATTGGAGAATCATGCTCTGCCCGGTGGTATGCACCTGTAGTCCCAGGTACTTGGGAGGTTGAAGCAATATGCTCACTTGAGCCCAGTGTGCTGTGATAAATTAATGATTGCACTCAATATGACACCAAAACAGGAGTTTAAAACCAGCCTGGGCAGCATTGTGAAACCCCATCTCAAAAAAGTTAAACTGAAGAACCACTGACATAGGCTAAGGTCCCATTCTCAGGGTGCACGCTCTATCGGAAGAGACAGGCAATAAATAAATCTTAAAATGTGCAATATAATGTCAGGCAATAATCAATGTTCCTTTTAAAGTAAATCAAGGAAACAGTGAGAGAGTAATGGGGTGCTATTTTAGATAAGACAGGAAGAGAATGGCCTCCCGGCAGGGTGTCACGGGGGCAGAATCATAAACAAGCAGAGGGAGGGGGGCATGTTGCTGCCTGGCTGAGCATCCCAGTACTCAGTTCCATTTCCCTCCAGAGTTCCCAGAGAAGCATCAGACCACACTGGAAAGAAGTCTGTCTCACCAGCCCCTCCAGAAGGCCAATGGGAATCTGAATCCGCAAGAAGAAAGTGGAAATGTAACATTTTCTCCAAACCACCACTTAAGTGTTGAAACCAGGAGAGCTCAAAATAGCTGAGAGCGCCAAATATTTTATTTATCATTCGAAATAGGCATAAAAAAGAACTTCTTGATAGCAAAGACTAGGAAAGGACAGATTAGGCTGCCAAAATAAAATGGAGGAATGGTCTCTGGAAGGAAAGATTATCCCCTGACACTCATGGTTCAAGTGTCATTTTGGGGGGAGGCAAGCCTGAAAAAGATAATTCTCTGGGGTCATATTTCTCCACAAGATCAGAAACATCTTTTTTATCTTTTTTTCCAATGCTTTTGTGAAAAAATTCAGCCACATAGAAAAATATAAAGACCATATATAGACCCGACACCTAAAACCCAAAGTAGTCAATACTTGGCCATACTTGTTTAATTTAAATGATAGATACATGGATAAATAGATAATGGATATCCGAAGTTACTTAAAAGTAACATCTTGACTCTTTACTGCTAAATATATGATCATGCATCTCATAAAAATAAACCTGTTTCCCGACATAATTGTGATTATTATCACCAAGAAAATTATTGGTAACTTGCTGATATCAAGTTTCCCATCACTTAAAATCATCTTTTAATGACTTACGGAGAAGACAGCTCTCACACACTTGCCTTGTTTGGATAGAGATTTGAGTCTCATTTGGTTTTAAATTCAGATATTGATGCCAGCATTAAAATCATACCAAACTTTAACATGGTGAATTTTACAAACCAAATAGATATAACCAACAAGCCATTCATGGCCTGAGAGACACACAGAAATGTGAGAAAAGGAAGCAGGGAGACCAGGAAAAAAATACTCAGCATGAATTCACTGAGTCCCTTACTCCACCAGTATATTTCCCACTGGACACGTCATGATATACCAGATAGACGCCAGCCCTGCATTTTGGTGGTCACCTGAACCAGTACAGAAAATTGCCACCAAGCCATGCAATCCCTTATCAGGCTCTCCATGCTCCTACTACCTACCTTTGTCTTACTGCCATCCTCGAAACTTTCTCTGATTTACTCAAAATACAGAATCCAAAATTGACCCATTTCTTATCTGCAGGACCTCATGGAGGAAACCTACCTGGTGAGATTAAATGCATCAAGCAGATGCGTCCTGAATGACCCTAGTCAGTGGACAAATAAGAGATACCCAATAATCATTGTGATTCACGTTGAACAGAAGCACTGTATCACAAATAGAAAAGCCAAGGGAACAGCAGGTCAGAAAGCGGGTGGGCTGTGGTAAGTGATTCTTGACTTCCCTAGTGTGAGTGTGGAGTAGTGAAGGAGGAACCTCTCTCTTCCATCTTTTATAAGGGGTTTGTCCAAACGCTGCCATGTGAGAAATGTAAAGCTTAACTCATGGTAGCCAAAATAATCTGTAAATCCAGAATTCTTGACTAGAATGTTAGAAATGTAAGGAACAATTTAGAGGGCTTGGACAAGCTGGAAGATAGCTGGGTCCTGGAGGTTACAAAGTAGTAGAAAGGAAAGTATTAAGTACTTTCGAGAAGTTCATAGCTATTTTGGTGATGTAGCATAAGTTTAAGGAATAGGTTTCTTAACTTTCCACCCAAGGCCATCTTTGTCAGTCCACACTGGCCTCGGTATGCTTTAACATTCCCTAAATTCTTTGGTAGTAGTATTTCATGTAAGTTTTTTGCTTTTGCTCCCATATGATCTTTCTTTTCAGAGTTGATTTTATTCTAGTTTAGTCTTAAAAACCACACAGGCAGAAACTATTTAATCTTACCCTTTGGCAGAAAAAAAATCAACAGCATCAGAATTGTTACAACATATACACTAATCTATTGATCCTCTTCCTAGCTAAGAAACCAAACAGAGCCACTTGGGCTTGACAAAGAATCAAAGGTATGTGGACAGAATTGAAATAGTTCATGTACCACTGGAACAGCTAATCTAATTGGCATTTAACCCCAGTAATTCTCAATAGCAAATGCCATTTAGAGCATAACTTCCATCACTGTTGAAGATTTTGGCAACTCCTCTCACTGTTCAACAGAAAATGGGCTTAATTTTTAACTCTGAATTTCTCAAGACACTAAGTGACTTTTCAGCTTCCTCTCAGAAATATGACACACATTTGGAAGAAATGGTTAAGAATTATCAAGATTTTGTAGTTCCTAATCATCTATATTTTTAAAATAACTGTAACAACTATACAGACAACTCCCATCAATGTTTCTCATGCCTCTAAGTAATTGGAGATAGTACCCAAAGCCCACCATTTATTTTTGAAAAGTCTATTTGCAGTTATTCCAGTTATTCCTATGGAGAGATCCAGATATCTTTGTGTGGTGGTGGAATATCTACCAATGATGGCCAAAATCTTAGTGCTGCTGTTTCTCAGCCTCAGTGGATGAGCCCTCCCACCCCTGGCTAGGCTCAGGAGAGTTGCCTCCGTGGTGCCATTTGATTAACTCACTTGCGGAAACAGTGAGGCGAACCAGGAGACTTTGTGCCTCTGTGTCCTCTGATGAATTGTGGTGGGAAGGAAATGATCACTTGGCGTTGGTTTGCCTGGGCCTTTCCCAGCCTCTTAGCCTGGCTCACCATAAATGGCACTTTCTATGTATCTTTGTGAAGAGCATGAGAGAACTGGAGTGGGCTAGTGAAAGCCCAGGATCTCAATGGCAGCACAGAACCTACTAATCTAGTTTTCTGTCTATGTGCCACTCCCGACATGCCAGCAGAGGCCACTGGCTTTCTTGTCTTAGTCTCCAAGACTCCACAGGTCAGTAACCTCTTGGTGTCACAAAGGAGCAAAGAAGGGGACAGGATTTAGAAAACAACATTCTCTGAAAGGTGTAGGACATTCTCCTTTTCCATCCCTGTGCAGTTTTAACTTCTACTTATGGAACTGGCTCCTTGAAACCTCAAGGCAATTTAACCCAAATTCCAGATCCCATCCTTCCTTCTCTCTAAATGGCTCCAAAGGCTGGCCCCTTTCATGCCTGAGCAGAGCTAAAAGGCTCTTACCAGACAAAGAATGCCTGGCTCACCTTTTCATCCCACTGAACCCCCTGCATGAGCACCACACAGCCACAGCCACTGCCCTCAGTTATTCAAGAAGAGGAGCAGGTCTGTACTCCCTTGACACGCACAGGACGGTGGACAAGGCACCTGTGGTGGTTACAGTTCATTCTGTCAACTTGATTGGCTTGGAAACCCCTGAGATGATTGGTAAAGCACACTGCCAGGTGTTCTGGGCGAGCCATGAAAGCATAGCCTTGGGTACCATGGCCTTGGTCCCCACCCCTCCTCTCGCAATCATCTCCTGCTCTGCTTCCTGGCCGCAGTGAACTTATCAGCTCTTTTCTGCTGCTCCCTTCTCCTGTGATCATTCTACCTCGAAGCCAACTGGCCATGTACTGAATTCCCTGAAACTGTCAACCAAATTAAACCGCTTTCTTTAAATTGTAGATGTTGGACATTGTGTCCAGCAACACAAAAGCTAATACCTTGGTGAGAGTTTCTGGAACCCAAAAGGGGAACTTACAGATTCCCAAGACAGAGTGCCTGCATGCCTTCTGTGTATACTATGGCCATGCCCTCAAGGTACACTACATTTCTGTTTTCTTTTCTCTCTCCTCTCTACATTTTTGGTGGACTACACTGCCTATGCATAATGAATTCAGTCTCTTTTCCCACTGACAAACTTCTGGATAAGTTTACTGATGGTCCAATTTTAACATCTTCCAACCTATAGATAATACAGTAATTACCAAGATCATACAGTAATTACAGCTCTCCTATCTAGGACCACAAGTGGAGGAAATTCTTTATGATTGAATTATGAAGTGGGAAGAAATCACTGAAATCTCAGATTAAAACCAGTTCTTTAAGCACCCATGGGAGCACAGCATACAAAGCTCCAATTGCAGAGTGTGGTTGAGCAAGTGGTCCAGCCACATGTGCTGAGGGCATCAATAATGCTGCGTCAAGGTCACCTTCACCAGCTGATGCCAGCCAATGACAGAGCCTGGTAGGGCACACAAGGGAGATAGAACACTTCTTAGCAGCACAGGACCTTGTTTTGCTCAAGGACCCCAATGCCAATGCTGAACCTTCCATGAAGGACACAGCAGTGTTGGACATTTCTCCCCAGGCTTCCATCCCTGGGCCTCACTTCGGGTCATCTTTGCATAGTGGTGTGATGGCTTTCAGTGAGTCCTGGCCCCTGGTGTGTTCTCTTGCACACAAGTGCTCCCTCTAATGCTTACACATCACTATTATCTTGGCATATACTGCTCTGAGGATGCAGATGAACCCAGAGTGTTGGTACTTCCATAAAGTGCACCTTGGCTAGAAAGACTAAGATTTCTGGGCTCTGGGGAGGGCCTGCACACCTGGCAGGTACTTTCTTTCTCAACACTGTTGTTTTCTTCCTTTTAAAACATGTTCATCATAGTCCAACCAGAGTGACACTATATGGCTTTCAGATAACCCTCCTCCTAAACAATGAAATTGCCTTTCCTGAGCTCCTGTTAAACTTGTTCTGGTTTCTTCCTCCCTATCAGGCATGTGTGTCTCTTTGGTGACTTTCTTCTCCCACCTTCAGCTCACATAATAACATCATTTTTCATTTCTGTCATCTACAACATGACAGGAAGCTTCCTCTGCGATTTAAAGCATAATTAATCCCTTTCATCCCAGTTTGACCCTCTTTGGATAGCTAGGGGACCTTTTCTTGCTTAAGTTCTCTCATTTTAATGTGATGCCCTCTGTTCTTTTTCATGGAAATTAGTTGGTCTTTGTCCACTTTAATAGCAATTCAGCATTTACTGAATCTCCTGCCCACCTCTTCCTTGGAAAGGACATTGGAATCCAAGTCTTCCTGCTGAGCTGTTTAGGATCCAACACTTTTTCAAGCTCAATGAAGACAGCTTCAAAACTCTAAACTCAGAATCTCCAAATCACCATTTCAGAAAAGATACCCTTATGCTTCGGTAATTAGGAAGAAAACAAAACAACTCTCCAGGGGAGGGAGAGTCCTTTCTTTGATGAGCTCTGAATAACTTAGGGACTCCTTAGGGCACATTTCCTCCTCCTGGTGAGGGGCAGGAGTTCTAGGGAGGGTCATGGCCCTGGCTGCAGGCAGCACCCGCTTCTCTCCCCTGAGCAGTGGGCATGTGGCTACAGGTTTTACCCAGTGAACGTTTCAACTTCATGGTGATGTAAGACTTGGCTCCAGTTCATGGACTCTCGTAGTGGTTTTTGTGATTGAGCCAAAAACCCTTATAGAATGATGCTCAGGGAGATTAGGAAGGAGAGAGCCCTGCATGTGCACAAATAAGATTGCGCCGTTGGGAGAGGTGCTTTAATATTTGCCCTCTATCTCCCACCCTTAGTTAAGACTGCAAACCTATCCCGGAATACACTGTGTATGAGAAAGTCTCAGGTTGCGGCAGACAGGATGGATCAGAGACGAAATCCACACAGAAAAATCTCAGCAAGTCCCCCTCCAAAGAGCTGGTCACGATGTGGAGAAGAGAGAGTGGGCCTCACCCTTGTGGACAGAACCCTGAAACCCCTCGGCTTTCCCGTAGATCTGATCAGTCCCTCTCAGGGCACTGAATCAGCTTGGGATCAGTGTCCTTATTCCCTTGTTTAACGAAAATGATGAAAATAGAAACATTTGCTAGGCAAACAGATAACATATTTTTGTCTATTGCTTATTCCTGTTTGCATTTTATTGTCCACAGAGAACGTAGTAAAAGTAAATATTATCTATAGCGATTTCCTCTTATCAGAGGCCACATGCATGAGGCTTCATGTCCCCAAAGAATTTACAGCCTTTCCCAAGGAGGTCTTCTCTAATATCCTCTCTTCAGTTATGTATTGTGACATTTCCAAAATAAACACCCATACAACCAAAACACAGCCTTGGATAGACATGGCGAGGAGCACTAGGCTATTTGTTTTCAGCAGCAGGCAGGAGGCCGGTGTGGGGGATGGAGGAGTTGATCTCTTTAACCTGCTGAACTCTGAAGTTCTACCGGTCATCCGTGCAAGTTTCAACAACACACACTGCCTCATTTCCTGCTCTGCTAAGAGGCAGTCAGTTTGCAACACACACACACAAATCCAGTTTCTAAATATAAATCTCTTTCTGGTATCTACATTCCTCACACACCACTCAGGCAAGAAGTGGAGTTTTCTTAGTACGCTGAATGTGAAACTTCAGCCCTTGCCGTTCATCAAGCTTAATCCTGGGTTATAAACAGCCTCACTAAGAACTAAGGAATTCTGTGCCCATTGGTATGGGTGTGATCCTTTTCATCCAAAGTATTCTTTCTAAATCTAAACTCAATTGCGAATCTCCTAAAATGGAAGAAATCAAGTAGTGAGTGAGGGGGAAGTAACAGTCCTTGAGTTAGTGACTAAAAGGATAACGAAATATCAAAACATTTGGAACTAGAAAAATTCCTGAATGATGGGAGAACAATAAAACCCTCCTACTGTAACAGAGTTTGAGAATTTTGAACACATCAGATATACTATATTATGGACAATGCTTCCCCAAAGCAACCTCTTAGCTTCTTTATCTCACTCATTTGAATCTCTAGAGAATATTTCAGAAATGGAGCACTGCTTTGCAGGTGAACCAATAGCTATATCCACCCCTGAGAAACCACACGAAGCTAAATTCATTAACCCAGATAGTACAATAAAATGAGGAGGTCAAACAATATATTTGTAGGATAGCATGCAAATATCACATCAATAGTTTCATCATTTGGTTTTAATTTTAACAAAATTAAAATGGATTAAAAATGCATCATATAATTTTCTTAAGAAATTGGGTGGTGAAATATGTCAAGATTAAGTTTCTCTGAGGAAGGTGTTAGAACTGACCACTGGGAATCTTCATTAGTGGCGTGAAAGAGGAAAAGAGGAGAAAGTAAACTAAGTTGAGGAAAAGCAGAGAGAAATAAAATAGAATTAAAGGTGTGGCATTTTAACCCAGGAAAAGTTCTACATCCCACATAAAATTACCCCACTGAAGACCTCTACATTACAGATAAGACTGTGGGAAAGAAGTCAGAGGGGGTTGTGGAGAAATCTCTGGTGCAATTTTGTTGAGTAATAGAAAAATTAAATACCACTGTTCTTTGGGAATTCATGGAACTGTTCCTTTAAACAAGATTATTTTTCTTACTCCTTACAAGTCAAATAATTTTTACTTCCAGTTCTCTTTTTTATTTTAAAAATAAAAGAAGAAAATATATTAACAAACAGATATCCATTTACAAAATAGCATAAGAACAATACAAACAATACAGAGTTACAGACAAGGTGGTAGGAAATTAACAATGGTTGTTGTATTATGTATTGGTATCTTCAAAGTGGTTTCTCAGGAAAACAAATAGAGACTTGTAAGACTGATCAAACAAGTGATCACTAACTTTTCCTTTCAGTAAAGCAATAGAAGGCAGTAGCACCGCTGTTAGCGATCCTGTATATACATATAAACATACATATAAACAGTAAGGTCGAATGGGGCTTGGTTAGTTTCTGCTAAGGTTGAGGTGAATCATATTGTGGCTAGCGGTCATGTGGGTAGAAGTAGTCATATATTTTTTTGAGTGGTTGCTAGAGTTGATAGGTTGAATGACCCATTTAGTAATAGAATAGATAATAAAATAATGGCAAGCGTGACTTCATATGAAATGGTTTGGGCTACGACTCGTAATGCTCCGAATAGTGCGTATTTGGAGTTTGATGCTCATCCAGATCATAAGATAGAGTAGACTGTGAGGCTTGATATAGCTAGGATGAATAGTGTACCTAGGTTTATGTTGACTAGGGGTTGGGGTATAGGTATGGGGATTCATAATGATAGTGCGAGGGTTAGTGCTAGTGTGGGTGCGATAGTAAACAGCATGATGGATGATGTGGATGGGTGGAGAGGTTCTTTGATGAATAATTTTAGGGCGTTTACTACTAAATTTACTACTAAATCCTCCTTAAATCTTTAAGTTTCATAAGGATAACCATATAATTTTCTTATTAAGAAAATGTAGCCCATTTCTTTCCATTTCATGGGCTACACCTTGACCTAACATTTTTACGGGGGTTATTGTGCTTACTTTTTTTCCTTATTAGGGTTAGCTGAAGATGGCGGTATATAGGTTGGATTAGCAAGAAATGGTGAGGTTGATCGGGGTTTATCGATTACAGAACAGGCTCTTCTAGGTGGATATAAAGCACCGCCAAGTCCTTTGAGTTTTAAGCTGTTGCTAGTAGTTCTCTGGCGAAAATTTTTGTTGTGAAGTTTTTATGTTTACGGCTAGGCATAGTGGGGTATCTAATCCCAGTTTGGGCCCTAGCTTTCGTGTGTTAGGTTAGTTAAGATTACTTTCGTTCATTGGACTTCTTTTTATTTGGAGTTTTTTACGACTTAAATAAAATTTAATCTTATTTTCTTTTGAGTCTTTAACACTCTTTACGCCGTTGGCTTATTATTCGGGTTAATCATATGACCACGGTGGCTGGCACGAGATTTACCAACCCTTATATATGCATAACTTAGTCAAACTTTCATTCATTGCTTAAGTTTTATTACTGCTGTATCCCGTGGGGGTGTGGTTTCACAAGGCGTTTGGGGCTACTTTTAAGTGTGCCTGATGCCAGCTCCTTTCAGTCTGAGTTAGATTTTGAGGGCATTCTCACTGGATTGGGGAGTCTTGCATATATAATTTTGCATATAACTAATAAGAAAGCTAGGACCAAACTTTTGTGTTTGTGGAGTTAGGGGCTCATCTAGGCATTTTCAGTGCCTTGCTTTGTTTTAAGCTACATAAACTCTTAGTTGTGGGGCTCATAGAATGGAATATTTGGGAGCTTGTGTTTAGGCGGGAAAAAGAACATGTTAGTACTGACATGAGGATAAAAATGCATATGTTACATCCTATGAAATAGGGTATTTTTGTGATTACAACATAAAATTTTGAGTTTTTATGTACTTTTTTCTTGTTTTTGGGGTTTGGCAAGATAGGGGTACATGGTGCGTAAACATTTGTTTACGTATTTGACTTAGGGTTTTATGGGGGTAGGGGGGGTTGTTAATAGATACCATTGGTAATTTCATATGCATACGTATGTATGCGTATGTATGTATGCATACGTATGTATGCGTACGTATGTATGCGTACATATGTATGTGTATGTATGTATGTGTACGTATGTATGTGTACGTATGTACCTGAAAACATGAAAATGTACTCATATATCACTACTATGTCATTCTAGCATTAATTCAATAGCACAACTGGGAGATCTTGTGGGTTAAGAATACTGACTTAAAAGTCCAGCTTCAGTTGAATTGACTGGGAGCCATGCCTGGCAGCGATGGTGAGTCACAGCATACCGAAAATTTAAAAATACCAAATGCATGGAATCGCAGCTATGTTGGGCGTGGGTTAACTAGTCATTAGTCCATTGAGACGTCTTATTTAAGGGGAACGAGTGGGCAGTCTTAGTTTTATGGCCCTGAAGTAAGAACCAGATGTCTGATAAAGTTCATTTCTAGAAACCCCCACGAGTTATGGGCCCGGAGCGAGAAGAGGGATCCCTGTCTGGCGGTTGCTGGTTTCACGGAGGATGGTAGATCAAGGGACACCGAGTGGAAGGTGATAGTCATATTGTCGAGGATTTATTTGACTGAATGTGCTAATGTCTGATAACACATAGTGTATCCTGTGCAGAATTAAGTTCTACATTGGTTGAGGATATCTGTGTTGGCTGTGTTTTTATGTTGTTCAAGAATTCTAGTATATTATGTACCCTCTTAGTTTATATTATTTGCTTATATGCATGGGAAAAAGGACTTAATGTTGATTAAACATATAATGGTCTATGCCATATTATACATAATATGTGGATATACATATATTTATGGGGAAAGGCATGTAATGCACGAAGTACATAGGGATGTGAGTAAGCTGACAGGGAGTAGTTTAATAAGAATTTCAGCTTTGGGTGCTGGTGGTGAAGTTTGTTGCTTCTTCCTTGATGGTGTTCTTAGGAGGTTCACCTCCATTTTTGGTTTACAAGACCAAGATAATGTTTATACTATAAGGACTCTTCATTTGAGTAGTTTGTTCTCTAATAGGCTAGTTTCCCCCTTTTCCCTTCTGTTTTCCCGCACCCCAGTTGTCCTTTACTTTTGAGCATTTTCCTTTCATTTCACCATGTCTATCATACCTCATAGCTTTTATTTGAGGCTTTTATAGGTAAATGGTTACAACTAGAGACCATACTCATAAGTGAAATAAATCAGACCTGCATGTGTAAGCAATGTATTGTCTCAGTAGTGTAAGAATCTAAAAGAGTGAATACTTCCAATTCTCTAAAACAAAAATCTAAATTTCAGTGACTTTAGGACAATAGAAATTAGTTTGGGCTGTCTTTGGTACTATAGATACTGGGACTGACCAAGATCTCTGTTATCTCAAGGATGATAGGCCATAAGATACTCACATGCCGAGGTGGTGTTTCAGAGTTAGAGTTGTTTGTGCATTGATGTAGACTTGCATAAAGGTAATGAGCTATGGAAATTTTTTAAAAGATCAATATACATGTTTTGACTGAAGTGACTTTGGGGAAGAAAGGAGTGAATGTAGTATCATACTAGGTGGAAATTCTTTTTTTTTACATTTTATTTTAAAGACAAAAGAATGGAGACATATGAACCAGAAAAGCCATAAACAATACAGAAAATACAAAGTTATACAGAATAGTAGGGAATTAGCACTGGATGTTGTATTACATAGTTATCTTCACATTAGTTAACACAAAAACATTAAAGGAAGTATCAAATTATAGAGAAGATAGTAGGGAATTTGCACTGGATGCTGTATAATATAAAGTTATCTTCACTTCTGTTAATACAAAAACGATTGAGGAAATACAGAATTATAGAGAACATAGAAGGGAATTAGCTCTGGATGCTGTCCTACATAATGTAACCTTCACCTTTATTACTCAGTTACACAGATGATGGCCCATTTGATCATTCAATTTTTCTCCTCCCTCATCTCCATTGCCCTGCCACTCAATCAGTCATCTTCCCTGTGATAATAACTGTACTCCTGGGTTTATCTATATCCTTGGACTCTCACCTTGGGAAGAGATATAGCTGCCTCAGACTATACTATAACATACATGGGTGTATACAAACTGCCATGGTTGGAGGTGGGAAAGCACATATGCTCACAGCGGACCGCCCGGCTCCACCTTGTCGTCGTGCTATGGGTGGGGGCGGGTCCAGTCCATGAGGTGCCCTGAGCGGGGCCCTCAGCGGCGCAGCCACGGGGCCCAGAGCAGGGCAGCCACAGGGCCCACAGCGGCACAGCCATGGGTGGAAATTCTTGCAAAGAAGAGTTCTTAACACTTACTGGAAAAGAGAAAGGGTGAAGGAAACATGTCAGTGACATTGTGAGGGAACAAAGGAATGCTGATTATGAGTGACTATTTTTCAAAAAGGAATTCCAAAAGGAATAGCATAAGCCACTTTATCTGGTGCTGTGAAGCCCAAATCCACAGTCCCTCAGAGATGGTTAAATCATCTCCAAGTAACTGTGAAGAAGGGAACAGGTGATATCATATCTTTGTGGAGTTGACTACAATAGTCTCCTTAGTCCTCAAAAAGTCAGAATTAATCAAATAAGAAGCATTTCCTTCAGTGGAATAAGCGCTTGCTTAGCAAGCGCAGGGTCCTGAGTTCAATCCCCAGTACCGCAAAAAAAAAAAAAAAAAAAAAAAAAAGAAGCATTTCCTTGCTACTAGAGTCACTTTAAATACACCGAAGAAGGAGCCAGGCATGTTGGCACATTCCTGTAATCCCAGCAATCAGGAGGCTGAGGCAGGAGGATCACTGCAAGTTTGAGACCAGCCTGGGCTACAAAGTGAGCTCAAGACCAGCCTGAACTGCATAGTGAGACTCTGTCTCAAAAAAAAAAAAAAAAAAATACACTGAAGAACTGTGTCCTGGAATAATTACCATTAAAAAAAATTAAAAAAATTGAAAAACCAAGTTTTGAAAATAAATAGTGAGCAACAGGAGTCAGTGCAACATTGTGCAAATTATTACACAGAGAAATTTGTAGGAGACTAGGAACAGAAATGTTTTCTTGAAGACTGAATTTGGAAGCTTGAGGAAGACAGGAGAAGGCAGAGGAAATGTCCTTTTCCTATTCCATAAAAATAAAGTAAAACAGCAAACAAAGCTTCAAGCAACAGGTCTGGGGTTAGCAAGGACATTGGCCCGGTAAGATCAGAGGATCAGGGATGATCAACGAAGGCACTAAATATTCTTGAAGGTTAACATGGTGCCAGATAAGGAAAAACATTAATGCCCCCAGGGTTGTGTATATTTTCTAATAAGAAAATAGAGAGTTCCCTCAAGTTTCTAAGCAGGGGATCAAGCCAACCAGTGACAAGGACCAGGGCTAACATCCAGCATGGCTAATGAGAGTCAAGGTGAAAATGTGGTTATAGCGACACAGAGAATGGAAGGGAAGAGAAACATTGCAAAGAAAAGATGAGAGAGACAGTTCAAAGGCACAACCCACAGGACTTGGTGACTTACTATCTCACTCAAATCTGGAGAGTCCCTGCCACCAGGATTTATTTTCCCAAAATACTCTTTGCAGGGGATAGATGTAGCAGAGAATCTGTTCCCTGTTTACTCAAAAGGCAGTGTTTCAATATTTGGTCTGAAGACCACAGTATGTTTTTCAAAGAAGAAAATAACTGAGTTAAACTTGAAGACCACATACTGAAGAGAAAATGAAATGAGGTGAAAACTGGCTTGGTACACAGTGGTGCTTCAGTTCACAACCTTAATTCTTTCCTGGATTCTGATCCCAGAATTCATTCCACAATTCCAGTTGTAACCGAATTGCACTTGAACCAGAATCACAGAAAGAATTCAGCTCATGAACCAAGATACTGTTGTCTAAGGCTGAAGCCCTCAGTCCCCATGCTAATACTTGAAATATCACCAACCAGATTTGATGATTGTCATGGTTAAAATCCTCTCACAGTCAGAGGTAGATGCAAATGAAAAGAATACATAACATCTGGACTAGAAAGCTTATCTTCAGTTTTGCAGTCCCATCCATGAAGTTACTTGCAGAATTTGATGAAGTGTTACGTGTATATTTAAACTTTCGGCTTTCCTGGTGCTGTTTAGTTGTTCTTACAAAGTAATAAAAAATTGTTTTGTTTTTAATACATGCCTTTCAAAAATGAGTAAAGTCAGGGCTGTGTTTTGCCATCTTTTTTTCTTGGGTTTCTGGAAGGGGTGAAAGGCGCAGGAGACAGAGGTCCTAAACTGACCTATCCTTCCCCTGAAGCAGCGGCCCGTTGCTGAAGGGCGAGGTAGGAAGTCAGAGCCCTACAAGGGCTTTTTATACAGACAGGCTCAGGAGTGGTACAAATAGAAACTGTGTATGCTTGATGGTTTTATTTATCTTCCTGTTAGTGTGTCTACGCTGTTTAACCGGTCTTCATTGCAAACACCCATTACAACCCAGGCTGGTGAGATGCGGATTTATTTACACGCCAGAGCTGAGGACAGTGAAAGAGGAGGGGCGGTGGAAAAGATAGCACAGGGGAGCTAGAGAAAGGGGCTTTGCCCACCGCGCTGCAGCAGCATCATAGCAGGAGTCGCCCAAGTGGGTTAGTGGCCTCCTGTACCCTATGGTCAGTCATCACGGTCATTTGCTGTTTTTTTTTTAAAGAGAATAAAAATAATTCTTTAAAAAAACATTAGAAACAATGCAGAATTTCACTAAATAAGATGATAGGAAATCAATGATGGTGTTTATATTGCATATTGTTGTCTTCAAATTAATTGTTTACGGCCAAGGATATAGCTCAGCGACACAAGCACCTGCCTGGCAAATGCAAGGTCCTGAGCTTGATTTCCAGTACCAAAAAAAAAAAAAAAAAAAATTAGTTGTTCAGATTACCAGATATAAGCATGCAAATTTGGTCAAAAAAATTAAAAAGGTAAAATATTTAACCATTAACTGTTCCTTTCAATAACCCAATAGAAATGAGCGCACGATTGTCCCAGTTCTCCTTGTGTACAGATTTATTTTTTCCCTTCTTTCATGGTTTTCTCCGTTCTCTCATCCCAGTTGTTTTTTCCGTTTGAGCAATTTCTTTCCTTGCACAATATCTATTGTACCTTTCAAGTGTTATTTACTCTTTCAGTTTCTCACACTAGGGAGACAATTGGATGTTTACACATGTGGGTCTGATTTACTTCACTTATGAATATTGTCTCTACTTGCATCCATTTACCTACGAAAGCCTCCAGTTTATCTTTCTTTATGGCCGAGTAGTACTCCATGGTATAAAAATACCACAACTTTTTATCTATTCCTCAGTTGATGTGCATTTGGGTTGTTTCCAAGATTTAGTTAGGAAAAATTGTGCTGCTATAAACATGAATGCATTGTGATATATCACTGTGATATGATGTTTTCAATTCTTCTGGAAAAATAACCAGCAGGGGAATAGCTGGCCAAATGGGACATCTAATCCTAGTTTTGTGAGGAATCTTTTCCCAATTTGTGGGTTTTCTTTTTACTCTGTTGGTGATTTCTTTTGATGTGCAAAAGCTTTTCAATAAGATGAGATCTCAGTTGTTGACTCTTTGAAGTATTTCCCATGCAGTTTGCTTTTTGTTCATGAACCCTCTGCCTACACCTATGTCTTCAAGATTTTGACCTACTTTTTCTTCCAGTAGGTTTAGTGTTTCTGTTTTAATATTTAGATCTTTGATCCATTTTGACTTTAGTTCAGTGTATGATAATAGAGATGGGTCTAGTTTTAGTCTTCAGCATGTGGGGAGCCAGTTTTTCTGGCACCATTTATTAAAGAAGCTATCTTCTTCCAGTGAGCATGTTTGGCCGCTTTGTCAAAGATAAGATGGCTGAGTGTGTCTGTAGTTGTGTGTGCACCTTCTAATCTATTCCATCGATCTTGGAGTCTGTTTTTTGCCAGCACCATGCTGATTTTATCACAGTAGCTTTGTATAATTTTAAGTCAGGGATTGTGATGCCTCCTGCCTTGCCTTTGTTGCTCAGAATTGCTTTTGCTATTCTATGTCTCTCCTGGTTCCAGATGAATTTTAGGAATGTTATCTCAAGATCTGTGAAGTATAGTAATGGTATTTTAATTGGGATTGCACTAACTCTGCATAACCCTTTTGGCAGTATGACTCTTTTTACATTGGTTCTTCCTATGCAAAAGCCATCACCGTCATTTTGAATTTTCCATCCCTACTATCTCAGAGATGAAAACATGCTCCTATTGTTTATTAAGACATTTGGGGTCCCCTGCAAGGGCTTTGATTTTAAAATGTGACGCTCTGAGTAAACATTTTCAAACCAACAAAAAGAAAAATGAGTCTCAGGCATGCATAGAGAAGAGACAGCTATGCAGACGACAAAGTTCAACTTCATTGTCAAGCCATTCTTTCAACAGATGCTTATTGAGATGTTCTACATGCTAGGAACGAATGCTCTGGGCACAGGGGATGCAATCGTACACATGACAAAATCCATGCTCTTTGAAGTTTGAGGGAAAAGATGATTTTAAATTAATGAAATGATATTGATAATTTCTATGCAGAAAATAAAGCAAGACGAGGAGACAGAGTCTGAGGAGAGGGAAGAAGGCTGTTCTAGAAAAATGGTCAAGGAAAGCCCTTCAGAGAAAGTGATACTGGAGCAAAACTATGAATAATGAGAAAGAGAAGGAACAATCAAAGAAGACGTGGAGAAATAGCATTTCTAAGAGATTAACTGGTAAAGGTAGTATTACTCAGGGCCTCTAGAAGAGAACTAATGGCTAGAGAAAGAGAACTGTCCCTTTACCTGTGGTTTCACCATCTGATGATTCAGTCGTCTGCAGGAAGTGACAGTCCTGCAAAATGCCATGTTGACATAATTTTATTAGAGCATTAATGTTATAATTGCCCTATTGTATTTTTATTGTTAATCTAATTTATAAATTAAAATTTATCATGGGTACAGAACAAATAGTATACAGTGCTGTACTGTCCATGATTTCAGGCATCTACTGGGGGTCTTAGAACATATCCCCCTTGGATAAGGAGGATCACTGCATAAAGAAGAAGATTTACTGCAGGAATTGACTCATTGAGATTACGAAGCCTGAGGAATCTCACACTATCTTACCCGAAAACTGGTTTTACCAGAAGCAGAAAGGTAATATAACAATTCACTCCAAGTCTGAAGGCCTGAGAACCAGTGGAACTATTGGCACAAATCCTAGCCTAAGGCTAAAGGTCTCAGAATAACAAAAGTAAGAAAGGTGGTGGTGAAAGTCTTGGAGTCTGGAAGTCCAAGGTAAAGAGCTCCAAAGTGCAAGGACAAGAGGAGATTAATGGTACCACTTCAAGAAGAGTGAGGGAGGGAAGAGAGTTCAGGCATTCTTTATCTCTTTGTTCTGTTTGGGCCCTCAGTGCGGCCCAATATTTCTCTCTCAATATTGATAGGAACCATAAGCAGACAGAGTTCAGCAAGGATATAGAAATGCAAACATTGCCCACCAAATTGATAGTACAGAATACTTCCTAGCCATTCATTGCAGAAATCACAAAACTTACTAAGTACACATCACAGGATAGACTTATGGTGACCCACAAAGTAAATCTCAATACATTTTAAAATATTAAACTCTTACAGTGTATATTTTCTGACCACAACAGAATGAGAGATTCACAAGAGAAATAAATTTGGGAAATCAGCAAATATTTGGAAATTCAAAGACACACTTCTAAAAGACCACAGGGCAAAGGAAATAAGATGACTTTTTTAAAAGTGTTTTGAACTGTATGAAGATGAAAACATAACATCAAAATTTATGAGATGCAACTAAACAATTATGTAAAGAGAAAGTGGCGGCTTTGATGCCTGTGTCAGGAAAGAAGGCTTAGCTCAATAACCCAAGATTTCACTTTACAAAACTAGAAAAAAGAACAGCCCAGAGCAAACAGGAAGAAATGAAATAATGATTAGAGTGGAGATCAATGAAAATATAAACCAAAAAACAATAAAGTTAACAAAAAACATGTATTATTTATCTTAAAAGATTAACCAAGGTGTCTAAACTTCAGCTTCATAACTAATAAGGGAGAGGACCCAAATTGCTAAAATCAAGAAGGCCAGAGGAAACAACACTACCGATCTTACAAAAATGAGAGAATTCTAAGAAATGTCATAATCACATTGTGTGGAAAAATTATACAATTCAGATGAAACTTTTAAATTCCTAGACAGACAAACTAGACTCAAAAAGAAATATAAAATTTGATCAAGTCTATTGACAAGAAAATAACTTGCATTGACAATTTAAAATCTTCCCACAAAGAAAGCCACCAGTAAATGCTCTCAAATATTTGAGGTAAAAAAACAATAGCAATGCATGTCAATGTATTCGACTAACAAATTATTAACAAAGTCAATGCAAGATTAACTTAATTCCTAACAAATTAATGTAATATGCAATACTAGTAAACGATAAAACTCACACTATCATTTCAACAGATATAGAAAAAACACAAAAATATGTACAGTTAGAAAGAAGACACCAAGAGTGTTGTCAAGCATGTGAAGAACCTGGGATCCTCACACACTGCTGGTGAGAATGTAAAAAAGATGCAGCCACTTTGGAAGTCTGGCAGTTTCTAAAAATTAACCATAGAACCACTCTTACGAATATACTAAGAAAAATAGGTTGCGTCTACCCCCCATAAATCCACACAAAAGATTATCTGTGAATACTCACAGCAGTATTAGCCCTAACAAGGTAAAAACTGGAAACATTCTGTATGCCAATTAATTGATGAAGGAATAAAATTTGGTATATCTGTACCATGGAATGTCATTCAGCTATAAAAACAAATGAAGTACTGATAAATGGTAACACATAGATGAGTCTTAAAAACCTGATGCTAAATGAAAGAAGCCAGATACAGCACACTGCATAGTATATAACTCCAATTATAAGGAATTTCTAGAAAGTTAAATTTAAAAAGGTGAAAAACAGATTTGTCCTTGCCTGGAACTTGGCAATGGGTGTATATATTGACACGTGGTCTTGTAGTAGTTTTTTGAGATAATGAAAATATTCTAAAATTGGATTGTGAACATGACTATGGTAGTAAAACTCAAAACATAAAGCTTTTTGTAAAAGCAAGACCAGAGGAAGAAGCAGAGATTGGATCAGAGAAGACCTCATAAGACACGATTAGGAATATGGATTTAAGTATATGTAGAGCATAGGAAAGTTTTTAAGAAAGGGACTTATAGAATCTCTTCAAATTTCTTATGCTGCTATGTGAAGAACAGACTATCAGAGAGCAAGAGGAAGAACAGTAAGAAGAGTGTGAGGTCTGTTTCTCATATGGGCAAGAAACGACGATTGTTTGAACAAAGCTAGGGTCCCGCTACCAAAATTAACCTCAAGAGAAAGGAATCCTCATCACCATTTAGCTGAAATAAATGATGAACGACAATAAAGTCTCCCATCTTTGGACACATCCATACAGTGACCAAAAAAAAAAGAAACTCATCCATTACTCCCAAAGAGAAGGCTAAAAGGGTAGGTAACTTCTCAATTTCCAGGTTCAGTGGTTTCTAAGAAATGAATTTAGTGTAAACAAGAAAATGGACTGATTTTTCATCATGTAGTAGCCAGACTGCTATTCAAAATGTGAGTTATGTTTTAAGAACATTGTTTTTTCTCCAAACATTTTATGTTTGTTTGGCTTAAAGACATCATCATCATCATAAAAAATTTTGGAATCTGGGTACAGTTAGTAAGTGCATGTTTGAGTAATGTGTGTATGTCTGTTGGTTTTGCATAGATGTATGTGGCCCTTGATAGAGTCAATAAAACTGGAAAAGCAGAACAGAGACATTGCTGGTGAGAGATACCAACTTGATACTCCTGCATCAGCACTGAGAAGTCTTAATGTTCTGCATGCATCTGAGTCTCCTGCTTGTTTTAATTATGTTCATCCAATTCTAAGTGATGCATGATATCAACCATGACCAAGAATGGAAATATTTCTTCCTGGCATTATTAAAATCTTGATTGCTACAAGGAAAAGACCTTTAAGCAAACAGTATCTTTCCAAACACAGAAAAGATTCCTGTAACTAAGACCAGTCCCCAAATGGAAGAGTATTAGTGTTGTGGCCTATCTGCCCCTCTCATATGAGTCATGATGATGCACCCCAAAAGACAGAAATCAGAGGGAAATATGAACAGAGCACCAGAAATAGGTCTAGCAGAGCAGAACCCCAAAAGTATTTTTCATGTCTTGGTTTGTGAAAGGAAAGAGCTGTTTATTCAAAATGCTGCTTCAGGGGACAGGAAAACAAAGAGGAGAACAATGACCTAGTGACCTCTAAGAATTGCTGGCTGCAGCTTAGCCTCCCACCCTGGTCTGAAGGAAGCCAGCCAACCAGACTCTGAACTCGCAGCTCTAATCAGAAGAGGTTAAGGAGCATGCCTGCAGCGTGAAAGTCAGGAGAATGCTATTAGCCATATGCAAAGTTCAGAGCAACTGTTTCCTCCTTGAGCATTGGAAGAACACCAGACAGAAGCTGTGGAGCTGGGGGCCAAGGCTGCTGCTTCTAGGGTTGGGAGACAGAGGACGGACATCTCTTCTATCCCCAAGGAAGTAGACAGTGGGTGGTCAGTCTGGGACTCAGAGTTCTGGCTTCACGGGAAATCCACATTTCTTCTGGGTCAGTGAGTAACAGTGTCATGAACTCATAAGTTGGACAGGAAGCTTACGCAGTCTCTGAACCCATCCTTATGACCTCAGATTAAGACTACTTTGACATTATAGCCTCCATGAACTGTGCTTTACTGTCTCCTCCTGATCAGCCTGTGGCCAACCCAGGGTGACTCTGACAACACACAAACTATCTTGGCCCCAGTATGATGAAAGGGTGAGTCACTGTCAGAAGGGGACATGTTTCTTTGGACCATTTCTGTGACAGACACAATTTGCTTTTATTCCTTGGCATTCCCTTAATGCCCATGGTGACAGCCCAGAAGGACATGCCTTGGTTATGTAGGTTATGCCACATCTGAAAACTGAGGCTGTATCTCATATCCTGTGTCTTTAGCTATAGAAAAAAATCACAAACCCTAAATGTTTGAAAACCCAGAAGGACATTGAATTCCAACGTGCATTCA
This sequence comes from Dinomys branickii, assembly GCA_004027595.1. NCBI lineage: Eukaryota > Metazoa > Chordata > Mammalia > Rodentia > Dinomyidae > Dinomys > Dinomys branickii. The sequence continues at coordinate 35,490 of PVLD010009345.1, forward strand.
GTATTCACGTCCCTCTAGACTTTGCCTTGCAAGTGTCTAGTCAAGCTGTAGGGTCTACAGGATCAGAGCAAAGCCCTTCCTTATTGGGCCATTTCTGCTACTGAAGAATCTCACTGTTAAGCTGAAATAAGCCTCCCTATGGCTTCTGTTCTACTTTAAATTATAGTGTGGAAGCCGTGTCCTTCTTACTGTCTTGCATTTCTTCACATTCCTCCATTTTACCTGTGAGGATGTTGTAAGCGATCTCATCAAATGCCTTGTGGAAATCCAGAAACGCTCTATCATTTCCTGGACTAGCACCCTACAAAACCCTGCCACTGGAAGTAGTATAATATATGCCATCTTAAGTACATTTTGCATACAATACTATGGGACTCACTTGCTTTTATGGAACAGACATAGGTGGGCACACGTCTTTGAGATTCCATAAGTCATTCCTTTATTAATTAACTCTGAAATCTTACCTGGGATTCTACTCCCTGTTCCTGCTGCCATCCCATGAATGTAGCTACTTAGTATATACTAAAAAAAAAAAAAAAAAAAACTTACCTGGGATTAACATAGAACTTGCTGGCTATCATCACAGGATATCTGAAAATAATGACTAGTTCCTAGTAAAATGGCAAAACCACTGCAGTGCACTCAATATTCTATTGAAGAGCCAACGTTTTCATTAGCTGAAAAGCAATTTGGAAACACACAGCAAGAGTCCATTGCCTACTGTCCCTTGAGCCCAAAGACATTCATGTGTGTATGTTTTTTAGGACCCCCAGCTAGCTTCAGAGAAGAAATAAAACACTACCCATGGCACCTGAATAAAGGCTTACTCATAATGACTGTGATGTTATGATTATATTTTTATAAGAAGTTGTTTGAAAACCTAAATGTATAGCACTGAGCATCCAGCTAAATAAAATAAGAAAATGCAATGCAAACTAAAAGTGATCCTTCAAAAAATAATACTGATGGCATGATAAAAACTCAAATTGTGTATAATCTCAATCCTGTCTGAAAAGAAACACACATAATTATATGTAGAAAAATTATTGTGGGTAATAGAATTACCGTTTGTTTTAACTTTTCTGTACCTTTCAGTTTGTTCACTTTCAATATCAGATTTTGGGTTATTTCTAAGTAATTTCAAAGGGTTCCAGTGACTTAGGACTGGCTACATCAAAGGGGACTGGAGAGCAATCAAAAGTCACACTAGAGTTAAAGTTGAAAGCAATTGGGCTACTGCTTATTTCATTTTTCATGTCTATTAAAATTTATCGTACATAGTTGGGTGATCTGGATTGGGTGCATGATTTTATGATTGTTACCTCTTCCTCTGGGAGTTTTCCCCTAAAGAGAATGTAGTGAGTTTCCTTATCTCCTTTGATCCCTCTTGGTTTGAAGTTCCCATTGTCTGCAAACAGAATAGCTACATCCACATGTTTTCTGAGTTCCTGTAGCATTCAGTATTGTTTTTCATCCTTTGATTTTCAGTGTATGAAATTCCTCTTGAATTAAATGTGTTTCTTGTGTACAGCATTTGTTGGATTTTGCTTCTTGGGTGGTCTGAGCAGCTAATTCGAAGACAGCAATATGCAATATAGCAGCCATTGGTGAATTCTTACCATCTTGATTAGTGAAGCCTGTATCATTTCTAATGGTTTTGTTTCTTTTTATTTTTCATTCTCTTTAATAGTTTGATCAGTCTTGCATTCCTACATCTGGTAATCTGAGCAACTTCACTGAGTATAGCAATATGTAACATAACAACCACTGTTATTTCCTATCATTTTGTTCCAAAACCCTGTATAATTTTTATTGTTTTTGCTTTGCTTTGTTTTTGTCAGTGTTGTTGGTATTTTGTTATTGTTCTTTTTTTTATTATTCTCTTTAAAATAAAAAATAAAATTATCCTAAAAAAAGAGAGCAATTTCTCCTTTCGAATGATTTTGGGTAAAAAAAAATGGAGGTGGAAACACAGGACCACCATTTTTGTCATGAGCCTTTTGACACTGTTTTAACTTTCAAGCCATGGACTCATATTCCACCTATGAACGATATACTTGATGCTAAATTTAAATTATTTTTAAAAATTAAAAAATGCTTTGTAGAAATCATTTTTAAAAGAGGAAAGATAGTAAAAGGAAAGAGAAGCTCTCCATAAATATTGATTTTTTAAAGCAAAGTATCAAGAGAGAAAGGAAGAGTTTCATTTAAGAAGTAACTGTTGAGCACCTACTAAGTACAAGATTCTACCAGAACCTTCCTAGGATTGTAACAGAAGGAAATTACTGATTATCCCTGTATTAGCTTTCCTGTTGCTGGGACAAAATGCCTGACTCTCACAACTTAAAGGCTGAGAGGTTTAATTTGACTCATGGCTTAGTCCACAGTTGGCTGGCCCAAGGTAAGAATGGCATGGCAGGAGGTCATGGTGAAGTGAGCTGCTCAACCCACGGCATTCTGGAAGCAGAGAGAGAGAGGAAGAGCCAAGGATAAGAATCCGCCCCCAGTGACCCATCCCTCCAACCAGTCCCTACCGCCTTAACAGCACATGGACTCACCAAAGGGTTAATTCACTGACGCGTATAGCACCCCAGGATTTAGTCATCTTCTGAAAGTCCCACTTCTGAACATGAGAATTTGGGGGGGACACTGTAGAGCTAATTTATAAAAATGGCCTTAGGGTCCTCAGGATAAAGACAGAAGTTAGGGGAAGATGAAAATATACAAAATAAAGCTTTAGTTAAAAGAGTATATAAATGGTGCACTTTCACAGTGTTCAAGGTTTCAAAGAAGGGAAGAACATACTGAAGGGAGCCACGGAGTTATGTTAGGAATTACATCTGAAGTTGGGAGATTCCTAGGACTTTGTGAAGAAGAGAAGAGGACGTAAGAGTCCCCTATGGGAGGGCACAGCATGAGCAAAAAAGGGGGACAAAAACGAATGGACTCCACATGGGGAATAGCATTGGTGGTTGAGTCATATCCTGGGTGTTGAATGTGTCAGGCTAACATGGCATCATCCATGCTTGGGATTGATTGTTACACTTCCAATAGTGCAGTTGACATGTAATGTAAGAAATAATAGGAGAATGTAAATCCTTCTGAGCCATGGAGTAGTATGATCGGGTTTGTGCTTTATTTTTTCTTATTTGTTTTTGGTGTTTGGGAATAAACCCAGGGCCTCACATAAGCTAAGTATGTGCTCTACCACTGACTGAACCCCTAGCCCCAGAATTATGCTTTACAAAGTGTAACCTGGCGACCTCTACAGGAAAAACTAAAGAGGAAATGTCACAGACTAGCTGGGAGTGTTTGAACAAAAAAATGGAAAAAAGGCTGAATATATGGAGAAGCAGTGACTTTGTGTGCTCCAGGTGCCATAAAAATGTGCCACACACAAAGCTTATACCTGTTCAAAACTCCATAGAATATGTCCCAGAAGACAAATTGAAAACTATATTTCCTTTCTGGTCAACCTCAGAAATGAACAAGTATTACCCTCATTGCATTCTGCTGATTACAAGCAAGTCACTAAAGTCTGCCCAGAATCAAAAGCAAGAAATGCAGGACCCCCAGCCCTCAAAGGCATGAGTGTCAAAGAATTTGCAGATATTTAAAAATTATCATAACTTCCTAACTCTTTTCTGTTCACTTTCTCCTTTCCACATATTTTCCTCCTTTGGTTTTTCTGTTCATTTCTTCCTCTTTTTCTTCCCCCAATAAAGAGGACTCCCATAACTTGTATATGCTAAAATATCTATTTAGTCATTCTGCACACACTCCCCAAACTCTTACAATGGGCGTGGGATTGGACAGAGTCCTTCCCTTGAGGAACTTGAAGCCCAAGTAGTTTTCCCTCCATAAGGTGACTACTTGGGTGGCAGGATTTTGACCAGGTTATTAAGAAGAACTTTTATACATCAATTCATTATTTCATCAACTTCATTTTGAAAAATGTATTTCTCCAACCAGGAACAATGACTTTATATGACTCTAGTGAGTATCTCAAGAATTTAAGTTTAAAGGTTATGTCAAAAACCAGTAATAATAAAATCACAGAAAAAGCGTTGGATCTCTATATAATTATTGCCTGATTAAGTAAATTATAGTTCTTTTAAAAAAGCTTCCATCATAAAACACAGAAATATGAACTTCCTTAACTTTAACAAATATAAATGAATGGCCTGGTGGACTTCAGATGTAATCTATCATCTGATTTCATACGACTCAATTCAGTTAACATTAGACTCCCTCACAAAATTAAGGAATGCTAAATGCTATTATAGAAGGTGATTTAACAAGATGTGTGGTGAGAAACGGTCAAGCTAATTCTTTTTCTTAGCTAAATGACTACAATGAAATGTTTGTCTTCTTAAGGTCAGTCACAAAACCTATAACACAACTTGGCAGGAGTAAAAAGTAGCTAAGGAAAGATCCACACTTAATTTCAAACTTTTCCTAGCCCTGCCTATGGTTCTTCAGTAGCTCAGTGGTGAGCCTGGGATTATAACCTGGTGATATCTCAAAGGATTGCTGTGGTTTGAGGTACCAGTTGAGCTCCTTGTTAAGTGGAACTTTTCTCCATCACTCCATGTTTCCTGTGGAAGGACCACCATTATAGGAGTACACCCAACTTATTCCTCCATTTGTCTCCATTCCTGCTCACAGAAAAAGTTACACACTTATGGATGACAGGGATTGATTATAATTTCTCCACTGGACAAAACACATCTACAAAAAGACTGGGGATTCTGTTTCCTTTTATTCTCTCCCTCTCTCTCCTTCACTTCTTTGAGTAGAGTAGCTGATCAGTAAATTTGGAAGAAAGGACTAAGCATTCCATCCCACACCCTTTCTTTTTTCTCTAACAACTTTAATTCTAACTCAAAGAGTCTGCCCTATGTGAAAGGCCTACAGTTTCCATGCTTCACCAGCAGCTCTATAAAAAGTACATCTGAACAAAGATGACACTTTACGAAAACCATTTAGCTGCAAAATTGAGCCACCTTCTTCCAACCACCAGAGAGGATTTTTAAGTATTCACCTGAGTCTATCTTTAAGTTGCTTCTAAAAGTAGCAAAGAGAGTGTGATGGGTGATTGACTGTGTCCGCTTGAATAAAAGAAGGTCAACTAAATTGGTTCAGCAAATCTACATTCTAGGGTGTGGAAGACCCACCTAGGGTGGTTTGGCACATGGATGGTATAAAGGGGAAAGGAATAATCATGAATCTACTTCAGTTTCTTCAGAGGAGCTCATCTTCACCTTCACCTTGGATGTAATCTCCTGGCTTCCAATGCAGAATTTTTAGGCTTTTATCACAGACCCATCAGCCTCCTGATACAGACTCTCAAGGGACACTAAAGTTACATCCATACCTTTGATCAAATCTTTCCATCTCCAATGTTCATACAGACCCTCTGCACTTTTCCACAGCTGACTCTGTGGGTGGCCATTGTGAACCACTATTATCAATTCTTATATATTTGTATATCTTGTGCTATATCTGTTTCTCTAGAAAATACTGACTGATACAGAGATACATGCTAATTCTTGACTCCTTAAAGTCCCAATACACAGTTAGAAGAAACATTTTTATTAGAGATATAAACTGACCACTATTGAGAGGAAAAGCAGTTCTTAATGGGATAAAGCCAAAAAATGGATAAAATATCACTAAGAACATATTTTGTTTATGTGCAATGTCAACTCAAATCAAGAACTCATTGACCACCTGCTGTAGGAAGCATCCTGAATACATCTGGCAGCTGCAAGTGGCAGAAGGAAAAGGCTGTACAAACCCAACCAAGAAGCCCATAATCTAGTTGCAGGATGCACAGACACATCCACAAATAACTTGCATACCAAACAGACATTATGAATGATGTAATGATACAAAATGCTATCCAGAGTCCAAAAAATGAAATAAACACCTATGTAATAGCGCAGAGGAAAATTAGTTCAAAAAGAATAAAATATCATGGACCATAAAATTAGAAGAATATATAGATGTAAATCTTTGGGACTCTGGCAAAGGCAATGGTTTCTTTCATTTTAAGGTGGTAAAGTACACAAAACTGAAAATTTACCAGTCTAAGCATTTTAAATTGCAAGATAAATTCAGTGACAGAATAATTATATGTCATGCCAGCTTCTCCTCTATTCCCAAAGCCTTTCCATCAGGCAATGGTTTCTTAAATATGACAACATACACACAAGCTACTGAATGGAAAAATCCACACACTAGACTTCATCAAAATGTTTAAATTTTCATGCATCGAAGAGCACTACCATGATAATAAGATACAGCAAGAGACTGGGAGACAATATTTCAAAGTCATAAATCTGATTTTAAAGATCCCTCATCTTTAGAATATATAAAAAACTATTGAAATGCAAGAATAAAAAGACAGTACTTGCTTCTGCAGCACATATAATGTAATTGGAACAAAAGAGAAGATTAGCATGGCCCCTGTGCAAAGATGACATGCAAATTCATGAGATAATCCATGATTTTTCAGTGGAGAAAAGGAAGACTTTTAATAGATGGTGTTCAAAAACTGGCTTTCCACATGCCAAAGACTAAAACTAGACCCATGTCTATCATCATGCACTAAACTAAAATCAAAATACATCAAAGTCCTAAATATTAAGACAGAAACATTAAATTTTCTGAAAGAAAGAATATGCAGAACTCTTGAAGACAAGAGTTGTGTAGGCAATATGGAAAATATCCTCATTGCATAGGAAATGCTGCAAAGAATCAACAACTAGGATCTTGTCTTATTAAAAAGTTGTGCACAGCAAAAGCAAAAACATCACCAACAGAGTGAAAAGACAACCCACAGAGTGGGAAAAAATTTTATCCAGTTGTTCCTCAGACATAGGGCTAATATCTAGACATATAAACAACTGAAAAGAATTAGACACCCCAAATTTAAAGAGCCAATCCAAAAATGGTCATCTGAGATGAATACACACTTCTCAGATGGAGAAATACAAATGGCAAATAAATACATGAAAAGTATTCAACATCACTGGTCATCTGAAAGACGCAAATGAGAACAGCACTGAGGTTCCATCTCACCTCAGGAAGAATGGCTGTCATAAAGACTCAACCAATAACATGCTGGCGGGGCTGTGGGGAAAAAGGAACTCTTTTCCACTGTTGGTGAGAATGTAGACTGGTGCAACCACAGTGGAGATTACTCAGAAAACTGGGAATAGAGGTCCCATTTGACTCAGCTATTCTTCTTGGTATCTTCCCAAAAGAATCAAAAGCATCATACAACACTGATATGTGCACCCATGTTTATAGCAGCACAGTGTATAATAGCTAAACTTTGGATACAACTCAAATGCTCATCAAAGGACGAACAGATAAAAAAAATGTGGCTTTTTTATATAATGGAGTACTACTCAGCCATAAATAAGGATAAATTTGAGACACTCATAGCAAAATGGGTGGACTTTTAGGCATACTCTTAAATGAAATAAATCAGATAGTCCTGTGTAAATATCTCATTTTCTCTCTGATGGGAGAAACTGGAAGTGTAAAAAGAACCAAAATGTGTAATAGATATTGTGAAATAGAAAGAAATTATTCAAAGGAAAGGAAACTGGAGAGGGGGGAGGGGAAAGAAAGGAAGGGAAAATAAGCATAAAATTGAAACAAAGATTTTGTAAATGAGGGGAAGGAAGGTTGAAGAGAGGGGAGAGAAATGAGAAAGAACAAGGAATTAAGATATAACGTACAGGTATAAATTCCCTATGATTAATGTGATGATTATGTATATATAAATTGTACCAATAAATGTAATTTTACAAAGAATAAAAAGACAACACAATTTCTTAAATGGGCAAAAGACTTGAAGAGATATTTTTCCAAAGAAGATGTACAAATGGCAAATGAACACATGAAAATGACAGTATTATCCTGCAGAGAAAGACAAACAACCCCACAATACCTGTCACACCCACAATGTGATCACATCATATGCTCAAAAGGAAAGATAATAGTAAATGTTGGAAAATATTTAGAAGGATTGAAACTTTCAAACATCACTACTGGGAATGTTAAAATGTGTGGTCACTGTGCAAAAATAGTTTATCAAAAAGATAAACATAGAGAGTAACTATTTGACCCATCAATTTTACCCTAAACATGTACACAAATGAATCCAAATACATGTTCACAGAAAAAACCTGCACATCAATGCTCATCCCATCATTATCTGCAATAGCTAAAAAGTGAAAACAAACAAAATGTCAATCAACTGATGAGTGGATAAACAAAAACTGTATATCTCTACAAAGAGAAGTTATTCATTAAAACTGAAGTACGGATTCACACTGATATGGATTAATGTTAAAAGCGCTGTGCTAAGTAAAATATGTCAGACACAAAGAATGCACATTGTTTGATTTCATTTGTAGGAAGTGTCCAAAGTAAGCTAGTCCATTGAGCCAGAAAGCAAACTGTTAGTGGTCAGGAATAGGCGATGGCAGAATGTGGGTTAGCTGTTAGTAGGTACATGTTGTCTTTTAGAGGTGAAAATGCTTTGGAGTTAGGTAGTGATCACTAGTGTACAAGTTTGTGACCATACAAAGAAAACCAACTTGTCTGCTTTAGAAGGGTGAGTATTCTACAGACAGATTTTATTTCAAATTGAAGATCAATTAATTAATTTTGATGCTAAGTAAAAACAAATCTGCAGAAAAATTAAGTAGTGTAAAATGAAAACAAGTGTTGAAAACTTACAGACCAGAAGCAAAGGAAAAGGAGGAATCAAAACCAAACATGTTACAGTGATTCTGCTGAGCTTGTCACTAGCTCAATGTCCATATTTGAATTTTTGTTTTGATCTTAACTGTTTTCCTTTAAAAAGGTCCTTTCTAAGTGAATTGCTCTCAACATGTACATCAATATCTCCCAAGCTCAAGCCCCTGAGTTCTATTCCTGGTACACAAAAAATCTCCCAATCTGCCCATATAAACAATAATCATTTAGGCACTTTGAAACACATGTTGTCATAATAGAAATGAAATTTGTACATTATAAAATTATAATTAATTACACAACAGAAATTCCAATTTGGTCCTATGTGGTACGTGTTCATATGTGGTCACTCTGGCTCTATCCCACTTTAAATAAGAATGCACGCACTGGGATTATATAGAGTGTTAACCTTTACAAAGTGCCTGTATAGCTATTACCTCACTGAATTCTCAGGCAGAGAGGCAGGCAGAACTGTGAGGCAGGCAGAACTGGTACCAGCACTCCTTTTCACAGGTGTAACAGTTAATCTTGTCAACTTGACTGAAAGCCATGGAGAGAAGTAGTAAAACACACTTTGGGCTATGTCCTTGTAGGTCATAGAGCTGTGACCTTGGGACTGTATCTGGTCCCTAGTCCCTGCCTCCCTGGCACTGTTCCCCTGTGGCCTGCTTTTAGCCACCATGAAATGAACAGCTTTGCTCCACTATGGCCTTGGTGATATTCCTGCCTTGGAGCCACCCGACTATGGACTTGACCCTCTGAAAGTGTGTGCCTATCTAAACGTACTCTTTAAATTGCAGATGTTAGGTGTTTTTTCCCAGCAGTGGGAAAGATGATCAATACAATGGGCTAGGGGAAAAAAATCTTAGGAAGGTTAAAATGTTTTGTTTAAAAATCAGACAGTTGAATAGCAGAGCCATGCCTATAAGATAAGTCTTCTAAATCCTAGACTGGTATGTTTGGCAGGCTCCTTCCTCCAGCTGGACTGCATTTTTCTGGGATGAATCACCTCCACAACACACTTGGTAAGCCATTTTCAGATTAGTCAACCAAGAAACCACCATGACTATGCTCACACAACACAAGTTGCCCACATCACAGACTGCAGAGTCACTGAGACCAAATGCCTTTACAATATCGCACACACACACACACACACACACACACACACACACAAACACACACACACACACACCACTGAACTGAACTGAACTGAACTGGAAAGCCAGGAAGAGGAGCACAGCAATGGGAATGTAGAGCAAAGAAGGCTGGTCTCAGACCTTCCAAATGACACTCTGTGTTTTATAACCATGAAAATGTTATGACAATCAAACAGCCTCAGAAAAAGATGCAATAAAAAAGGATATGGAGGCAGTGATGGTGCATCTGGAGAAGTGTGGAAAAATCCAGCTATTAAATAACTTCCACGAATTCCACAAATATCTTGAGATTTCTGGGAAGTTCATTTCTGAATTTCCAAATTGGTATTATTGAATGAATTTTTAGTTTTCATTCCGATAACATAACTGCATGTACGATAAGTCAATACAAAATGTAAATTTATTTTCTCAAATTCTATTATATATATCTATATATATATACTGTATGTATGTATACATATACATATGTGCTAAATATAACAGTTATACATATATATCTAGATATATAAAAATAGAATTTTCGGGGATACACATATATATTATGACATTCAAATTTTTACTACAAGACATTGAAGGGTAATAAAGAGCAGATTGCTCAAATGCTTTTTAACCAGCTTTCTTTTTGCTGTACCTTTAGAGGACAAGAGGCAAAGATGATCTTTCTCAGCTGGGTGACACTTCAAGGAGCGACAGTGCCGATGACAGAATTAACTGCAAACTATTACACCGCTGCGCTGAGATTACACAGAGGAGCTGGATACTGCGTTTTCCATAAGCATGGAGAAGGCTCCCAATAGCTGGAGTTTTGAAAGGCTTAATGGTCTACTGGAGATCACCAAGGATCGGAGGAGAGCTGCATATAGAAGCTTGGGGTTCTCGTTCTCAAGGGGTCAAGAAACAGAAATACAGAGAAAGTGAAAAGGTAGCAGCAGAGGTAGAAAAATATTCAGACATGTGCACAGCTGATAGAAGAACAGCTAAAAAGTACAGTTTGACTTTGAATGCTACACAATAAAGCAGTAGAAATAAATGCTAATTCACCTAATGGTAAATTATCAGCGTTTTGTCAGATGGTTTCATGGCATCATAAATTAAAATTCAATAAGCAAACTGAAAGCTCTATGAGTTGTTAGTGTTACTGTTTTATTTTATTCTCTTTAAAATAAAAGAACCCCTCCAAAACACACACACACACACACACAAACAAAATTAGATATAATATTCTAACTTTTGTGATTTGATATATATATACCATAAAATGTTTAAAATGTTTATTTATAGAAATTCACATTACTGCTGGTATTTATTCCTTTTTGTACTTTCTGGTTTTGCTATTGTTCAGTATTAAACACGTTATTACACTAAGGATATAGAAATAACGTTGTTAAAAGAAAACAATTTAAATCAATTAAATCTCACTATTGATGTACTCCTAAAACAATCTTGTGAAGTATGTCGAATTTTTGGTACTTTTATGTAGCAAGTGTATACTTTGATTTCATATCCAGATACTCCTACTTAAAGCAGAGAAGTTGTCTACCATACAGAAGGAATGAGGAATAGGTTTGTAACATCTTAGTAGTTACCAAGGGTTATGGAGGAGAGAAACCTAAACATAACACTCCATCCAAATGTTATTCCTTCATTAAAGTACAAATTAAATTCACTTTTATAACATATTTCTCTATGTTACTCAAAAATGCACTGTTAGAATAATCTGAATAATAGGGAGTATTTTAAAATATTTAACAGAATGACAAAAGTGCATCCATAATCCTCCCAAATTCCTTGAAGGTGGCTGAGAGGAATTGTTTCCTTAATAATTGAAGGGTCCCTTCAATTTCAACCCAAGCCCAGTTTACTTTGTATTCAGCAACTCCCATCTTGTTCCTTTAAGACAGTTACTTAAGGGAAAATAATTCTGTTCTTTCTGCAGTAAGCCAACCTTCCCGGACACAGCAAATAGACTACCCAACCAAATTAGATCAGAAAAGGGAATAGCGAATACTTTTGAAGATCTTTAAAGGGTCTCTACATTCTAAAGCAGGGGAGGACAATGGCATGCATAAAGCCTGCAGAACATCTTCCCAGGAGAGCAAGTATTTTCCAAATAAAGAGCTCCTCAACTACAATCCAATATGTGTAGTTTGGCTTCTTTGTCACAGAGAAAACAAACTTTAGTAACCTGACCTGATCTAAAAGCAAAATACCCACCCATCTGTGTCTTCCAAAGAGAAGGTGTCCCCATCCTACAAGACACAGATGAAGGCCACGGCTGGGTCCTCCAGGGCACTGGAGAATGACTTCGGGTTCATTTTATGGAAAGAAAGTTACAGACCTACCCTTCTCTCCAGGAGACTGGCAGAGAGGGTTTCCTACTGATTTATATAAGGTTATGTTCTCAAAACAAGACATGAAGCAGCTGTTTGGGAGAAAGCGCTATCTACGGGGTCTCCCTAATATACACTGTACGATGTTGGCTGCTCAAGAATCACACAAGAATTCAGTTACCATAATAAGCAGAGCATTAGGAACTGGGGGACCGTGCCAATGAGGAGGTGAATCTCTTTCCTTCGCTGTCACAAAACATGCTAAGATCCTGTGCATCTTTTTAAGGCCCCTGTGAAGGGCAGTGCCTTGGAATTTTTAAATCTTCTAAATGTCTCTTTGTCTTACATTTTCCAGGCTTCTGCCCATTCTTTCTGCTCCATCTGCTGAAGATTCTCTTACCCCCTGGCTTCCTTTAGAATAAACATGACCCTCCCTACTTCTATCAGCCCCTTCCTTCCGGGATGTGGCTGGCTGCCATAAAGTCAAGGGTTGAGATCAAAGGGAGGTTGCTCCTACGCAAGAGAAAACATACATCGTTGTCAGCTGTCGTCTTTTGCTCTTGCAGACAATATGACTCGGAAGAAAGGGGCAGTGAAGATTTAAGGATGCTTCCACCTCCTAATGGTCTGAGTGAACAGAGGCTGGCTGCCAAAGAGGGGAGGAAACCATTTTAATTTAGATTTATGACCAGAGTGTAGTGTCACCTACTGGAAAAGTACTAACACTCGGTATGCAGTATGCATCTCCAGCTCAGAGGTTTCTCTCTTCTCTTTCAATAAACAAAAACTCAGAAATTCAACTACCCAGGATTTCCTCATCACACGTCTATACTAAAACAAGAAGAGATAAAATCACTCTGAAATAATCCTTCCCAAAGCCACTGAAAGTGGCTTTCAGTGGCTGAAAGTTCCAAGTTTGTGTTTGTTTCCCCACATGAGTCCCATACTCCATAAAAGAACTCATACACCTTACTTTTATGAGCTGAGGAACCAAATACAGTACAGGGAAATGGGCATCAAATAGGTTTCTATACTCTACCTCTAAGGCAAAACATATATTCCCCTTGTCTTCCAGTTGAGGGAGACGAGACCCACCCCCATATTCAACCTTGATGACCCACATCCTCTCAAAAATGATCCACATTCAGGAAGTTATAATATCTACCCTCTGTGAGAGATGCTATTAAAGTCAAGTACTTTCTTTTTGGTCATACTAGAGAGTGAACCTGGGATCTTCATGCTGACCCCCATCCTGAGCTCCATGTGGTTTGATTTGCTTTTAGACAGTCTCACTAAATCACTCAATTGCCCAAGTTGAGCTTGAACTTGGGTTCCTCTAGCCTCAGCCTCCCAGAGTGCTAGGATTACAGATGTGCAGTACCACAGGCCATTTACAAATCAAGTACACATTTAAGGATATGAAATAAAAACTACTCATGCTTCTAGTCCAATTTGGAAAACTAACTTCTCCAAGCAGTCTATTTCTTATGCACTTACTTTAGTCAGTTTTCAATTGTGTTCCCTAGAGAATAGTTTTGGGGGAAGAAAGTTATTCATATTCATTGAAAAATGAGAAACAAATGAAAAGAAACAGTAGGTAGGGGTTGGAAGCGTGGTTTAGTGTCAAGTGAATGCATGGCATGATCAAAGCCCTGGATTTGATCCTCAGTTCTGAGAAGGAAAAGAGGAGGAGTGAGGGAAGAAAGGAGGGAAGGAGGAAAGTTGCCTCAAATATATAATTCACCTCCTTAATGAGATCTTAGGCCTTTGACTTATTTAATTGACAAATGCAATCCTCAGTGGACAAGGGATACAGCTTCACTGGCTGTTACAAGTTGTCTATATGAAACAATAACTTATTTTCAGCTAAGCACCTCAAGCTGATTCTGGACAATTATATTGCATTGCAAATACAATTTTACCCTAACAGACTTCCTAAAATATTAGCACCATCAATCCCTGCTTTCTCCACAGCTAAAACATACCAATCCACATTTCATATTGACTTCTAGTAATAAATAATATTTTATCTTAATCCGTCAAGAGCTGGCAAATCTTCCCACTTGTATCAGAATGGCTTTTTATCCATGAAATGAGATTCTACTACAGAATCAAACTGGGCTTCATAATTCTGGCACCAAGATCAGGCCTGGTGTGTGTGTGGGTAGAGAGAGAGAAAGAGAGAGAGAGAGAGAGAGAGAGAGAGAGAGAGAGGCAGAAAGACACAGAGACAGAGGCAGACAAAGATGGGGGAATATTTGGCACTGATTGCTACCCCACAGGACATAATAGTAGCTAGACAATTATCAAAAGCAAGTGACAATTTTGTTGACTTTAGAAATGTTATTTCAGTAAAAGTATTTAAAAATTGAAACAATTAACTCATGATACATTTTTAGGTAGACAATATTTAATTTATCTTAAAATTTGGCAGAGAATCAGGAATTCTTAAATTGCAAAAATAAAAAAAAAATTTAAAGCATAATGATAAGGTGAGTCCCTGAAATGGATTGTTTCTATGATGTCAGGTTGTGTGCTATGATTTATTTTAGGTTTTTTAAATGGTGGTAAAATATACATAAATTTAGCCACTTAGAGCATCCAATTCAGCAGCATTTTGTATGTTGTCACTGTTGTTCAACCATCACCTCTGTCTAGCTCCAAAACACTTTTCTTACCCCCAAAGAAAACGCTTTCCCCATTAACCACTGGTTTATACCCCACCCCTACCCCAGAGCCACAGCCTGCCAGCACTCATTGACTTTCTGTCCCAACAGACTGGCCAAGTTTGGCCTTTTCATACAAACATCACCACTAGCATGTGGCATTTTATGTCTGCCTCTTTCACTTAGTGTCTTGTAGGTATCTTATTTCTGGGTAGTAAACTCCAATGTCATGTTTGCCCTCACCTTAAGTTCTAGGTTTTGTTCCCTCTACTAATAAAATCTCTCCCTGGGTTTCTGATATTTAACCCATAATTTAATTTTATTTTCTTTGATTGGCTTTCAAGTCATACTAGAGCCAAGAAGATTAGTTTTCCTCAGTGTTGGCGCATGTGAATTTGCAATTCCACATGTAACCCTACACTGGTTTTGTGCTTGTGTCTTCAGATTGCTTCTCAACTGTAAGTTTCAGTACACTCAATAAAAGATTCATTAAACAGTAAGAGGCTTATTTTTCTTTACTGCAAGAAATCAATAGCAAGGTGGTTCCAGCTCCTTTCAGGACTTGACTGACATCTTCAAAGGCATCAGTCTCTTCTCACTTTCCCCTCGGTCACCCTCAGCTTGTTGGAAGCTCCATCCCAGCATTTTCTTGCCAATGGTGGCAAGATGCTCTGCATTAGCTTCCAAATCATCTTCTCTCAGACTTGTCCAGGGCCAGAAAAGGGCCACTGCTGCTCATATCAAATTTTTCTGAAGACAGAAAAATCTTCCTCAAAATTTTCCCACAAGATACACCCTTGTGTCTCACTCACTAACATACAAGACCCTATCTTAACCTGGAATAGACAAAGAAGTGGACTGCGCATGCCAGTATTCACTCTAGGAACTGCAGAGGGTACACCATTCCCACCAAGTAACTCCATATACAGGAGTTCTACTGGGAGGTAATACCAGGAAATGATACCCTGGTTGTCTATGTGTGTGTCTACCATGGTGTTTATGTTGGCATTTTAATCAATTACATTTCCAACCTAATGGTTTCTGAAAGGTTGGATAGCCTATGACATAAAAGCTGAAGAATATGGTTAGCAGGGTGTTTATTTAAGGGGGTTGTTATTTCTGATCTCTCTTCATTTGTATTTTTCCTAGCCTGATAGCTAGCTCATGGAAAAGAAGAACAGTAGGATACAATAATTCTGTAATAGGCAGAAACACAATGAGAATTGCTATACTATAGATATACAAGGTGAAGAGGGCACCCTTTATGGGCTACTTTGACAGGCTCTGTTCAACAGATCTGCCATTGGATCGATGATATCCCCCACTGAGTTAACTAATACTTCAGAATCTATACCAAATCCACCAGTTGCTGTCACACAGACAGAGCCTTAATTGAACCAATAAATCTAGAAGCCCATTAGTTGTGGTGACAGTCAAAGAGGGTGAGGGGCATAGATCACTTACAACACTCCCAGAGAGGGAGTTGAATTGTTCTTGGAGGAGGGAAACCTCATGAAACTTGAGGACTCATTTAGTCAAGAGAATAATGAGGCTTAATCCCTGCTGATAGCGAGAAGGCAGTTCCGGAAGTAACATCATCTACCCAAGGGTCCTCCAGGGCTAGGGACAGTGATTCATGGTCTGAACATGACACTGCTATGTGACTTGAAAAGGGTTGGCGTTTAATCTCAGGGACAATGATTTTCAGACCCAGGAAAGGATTTGGGTGACACTGTCATTGTCTTGGCAGTACAGGGAGCTCTGAGGAAAAAGAAAGTGTTTATAATCATCTCTTTCCTGCTTGAGAACCTGTTATTTGTGCATTTGGTGTAAGCTGGCTTCTCTATAACATGGGAGGACAGGGTCTTAATGCAAGGATGTACTGAGTGCTTATCAACAAGCTTCAGCTTGTAGAGGGCTGTGGGTCTCTTATCTGTGGCCATTCTCTGAGGCTGTCCTGTTGGCCTTCAATACTCACGTGAGCACAGCACCACTGCCACACACTCGGAAAGAAAATAACTGCGGTCTCACCCAACTGCCCTTTGGAAGCACAGCCCCTGCCACCACCTCAGATGGCTGTCACCTCTCTTCATCACTAGATCCTATATCTCACATATTTCCCAGAACAGAGAAAACTCAAACAGGAAGGCCAGTAACTCTGCCGTTGCTGCAGTCTTCCAATAAGAAAAGCTAGATTGCTTTTAGTTTAAAATAGAGAAAGAAGAGAAATTCTTCTAGTTATTCAGGGACTAAATGAAGCACACATAAGCAATTTTGTTGTTGGAAGAATGTTAGTCAAAAAGGAAACTACATTTCTCTAATTGCTCTGTCCATAAGCTTGTTTTCTGAACTATATTATGTTTTCAAGGCATAATCTGGGGATGTAGATCAGTGCAAATGCACTAGGTTCAACCCTCAGTACTGAAAAAAATATATATATTCATATATCCCAGAGGTCCAGTATGTCCCAATGGTTCCTTTATAGTATTGGTCAGAAAACTAAAACTATTACAGTATTACTCTCATGCTTAAAATATTTTCAGCATGGTGTCCTCAGAGCTACTCACAAACAAGAAAATTAGTCTCATTACTTTACATCTAGATTTTTGCAAGGAATCCAATAGTATTCTCTACCTTTATACTTTATTCACTAGTCTTGATTCTGAAAGATATTTTAGAAAAAGATGCATTTATTGGCCCAAACTTGACCCATAAAGGACATCTGATTGACATAGACTTTGAAGATTCATCTGAAATGAGAATCTTCTGAAACTGTTTAGGAAGCATATAGAGCATAGGGCATAAAGGTGTAGCATTAACTTGTGGATTTATTTCATTAGTAAAAGTAATTTCATTGCTACTGTCTGGTGTCATTTAATTATATTAAAAGGTAATTGTATTAAAAATCTGTCACTGCTACCAACCATCCCTCATCACCACAAGCAAAGTCAAATATTTCTTCATGTTGACAATATTAATATAATTATTCCACTAGCAGCATTTTTCCACCTCGCTATCAATTTCTTTACATTAACAACCAGACATTTACAAGTGATAGGTAACAACAGTGTAATGATAGCTGACTTAGAGCAAGAAGCCACGAGGAACACGGCACAAAGTCCACTTTAAGCATTCCTGTAACTGTGTAGTATAGAATCCCCTTAAGAGTTTGTCATCTAGAAGTCAGGCTAGGATTCAAGTCCTGAAGTACCACTACTAAGGGTGTAAACTTTAGCAATCGCTAAACCTCTCTAAGTATCAATTTCCTCAGATTGTAGATGACAATGTATTACCCACCTCCTGCTGTGAGGATTATCTGACACATTGCACAGAAAACCTCTGGCATCATTCTGGATATATGAACGCTCAGGAAATTTTGGCTGTTTGTCTCCGGCACTTTCTTACTGCTCGGATAAAGTATTTACAACCACCATTCAAAGGAGGAAAGGTTCCTTGTGGCTCATGGTACCAGTCCCTGCTTGGCTGATTTCAAGACAGCAACGGCATGGTGGGAGGGTCTGGGGGAGGGGTAGGTCCTCACGCAGCAGATGAGAGAGAGAAGGGAGCAGCTGGGGAAAAGAACACGCCCTTCCAGCTGCCACTTCAGTGACTGTCTCCAAACAGGCCCCCTCCTAAGGGCACCCGCCGAGTGACTAAACTCACCCATGGATACACCCGCTGGTGAGCCTAGCACTCCCGTGACGGGGGACAATAGATCTAAACTGTGACACTTTTTCTACTGGTTCCCACAAAACTGAAATTCTGGGTGGAACATTCCTTCTGGTAGATCACTGTCTGCCTTACTTGGCTCTCTACAGTAAGCTGAGTTCTAAAATCGACACTTAAGAAGTTTGAAAGGAATTAAGTCTTGATCCAGACTCAAACTATGTTTTCCTCCCCCAAAATACTACTGATTTCTATTACTTTATTAAAAGGAACAGTTAATGTTTAATTGTTTGATCAATCTTACATGCCTGTATTTATCTGAGTAACCAATCTGAAGACAGCAATATGTAATAGAGCCACCGCTCTTAATTTCCTATCACCTTGTCTGAAAATAGACATTGCTTGTGTTGCTTTTGTGTTATTTTGTAGAGGTCTGTGTGCCTGTTAATATGCTTTCTTTCCTTTACCTTTAAAATATAAAAACAATAGCAAAACAAAGGAACACTGAACTAGCAGAATGGTGAAGTGTTTTATTTTTGTTGAAATTAACACAGGGCTGTATGTGGGGTGTGTGCAGCAAAATAAAAGCAAACCTTTCTAAACTTTCATTTCTATAGTACATGACTGTAGTACACAATCATTAAATCCACAGTGAGGAGTTGGTGCATGTACATAACACATCTCAATTTTTTGTATCCCTTTCTGTTTCCCTGTCTTTCTTGAGCAAACAGAATAACCATAGTTTTGAGCCATTCTAATCCGTATGTGTGAGTGTATGGGTTATAGTGGGTTTTCTGCTGTAAGAGAGAGATACAAGTGAGTGCAGCTTTACAGTCCACTAGATTACTTCTCTCATAAAAGTCTGGAAAGGTGACCCATGACTGGCACAGAGGATACATAATCATCATAGCCCAAGTTATATTTCATGTTCTGTGATCCTTAGAATGCAGTTTCCATCTCAGTGTAATTGTCTACTCCATCATGCCTTCATTCTAGCTTACAGAAAAGAGAATGGGGGCGAGAGAAGGTCACGCCCTTGCACTTCCAGGGGAAGATCAGGCGATCCAAAAGAGGAAGTCATAACCTTACTGCCATTTGTAAAACACTGGTCTACATGGTCACTGGCCACATCTAACTACAAGGGAGGAGGTCTTGTGCGCTGTCAGTAACCTGAGTAGTATATAAAAAGGGAAGAAAAAAATGTTAGGAGACAGCTAGTTGTTTCTGTCTCTGCCATAGTTGGATGTGTTCATTTATTTCACATTTGTTGAAAATTGACCAATCTTTAATGATCAGCCATTGGTTTAACTGATGCTTCAGCATACAAGTGAGGCCCGTGTAGAAAGATAGCAGGCATGGTTGGTTTTATGCACTCAATAATTTATTAAGTAAATATTAAACTGGAAGTTATATGTTTCCTGTGCAGACTGTCCTTGAACTCTAGGGGTCTCTCTCTCTCCCTCTCCCTTTTTCTCTCTGTCTCTCTGTCTTTCTCTCTCCTTCACTCTCATTCTCATTGTAAGTACATTGACTCGAGCTTAATTTCCTCTATCTTTTAAGTACCAGATGTTTCCCTGGACTGTCACAGACAAGCCTCTTTGGCTGGGACAGCCCTCTGCATCCCACTACATGCTTGATGTAATTGCTCTGTTCACAGAAAATGTGTAGATGTGTTTTCATCATGGACTCATCCAAACAAACAACTACTTTAGTCTTTATAATCATTAAAGAAAGTAAGTCAATTTGGCTAACAGGAGCAGAATATTTTACCAACCTCATATGAGGTTGAGCATGATTCTAAAAAGCAAATGTAATCTGGTTTTGTTTGTTATTAAAGCCACTTTATCTCTTAAAACCTTGGCCCCATTACCCCTAAACTGTGCTGCACATGCCTTGCCCAGGCCTGCATGTGAGTCCCACACCCATTTTTACCTCTTTTGCTATATAACATAATATATCATGGCTGTATTTTTCCCTGTTTTTGGTTTCATTCACGGCCCTATCCACAGTTCATCTCCAGAGACTGGAAATCACTGGCCTTGACTTTGGAAAGAGGGGAGGGCTGTCTCTCTGGTGTCTGGGAGGGACTTGCTTGCTCCCAGATGTGTAGCAGATTTTAAAGGGTGTCAAGCCCGGAGTCTGCACAGTCACACCAAACTGGGAATGGGCGATGTGGCGGAAGCACCGCAATCTATTCTTCCTGGAGAGATAAAAGCTGAAATTATTTCAATAACCTCTCTCTGTGCCAATTTCTTTTAAAAAGAGATTTGGATCTAACTAGCAGAAGTGAGAGTCTCCTGGCTTTGCAGGGGTGCACAGCTGGGGAGGGAGGCGGCAGAGAAGACAGAGTCTGGGGAGTGGGCAGCTTCACACACAATGACTGCCTTTCTTCATAGTTCTCTAGATAAGGCTGCTATCAAATTTTAAAACACATTTCCAGGGAGGACTGACCCCACACTGACTTCCATTTTTCACACCTTTGGCCTACACTTTGATCAACCACGGGAATGCAGAACTCTCCTAACTTCAAATGGAAATTCCCCCCACCCCATTTCCCTCCCATCAGTGACAGCACCAGTAATTTCATAATGTGCCTAACACAGACTGGAAAGAGGGGGAAGGGAACAGCGCCACACAAGCCCTAATACTCATACTCAACCAGGGCACAGGAAAAGGCATAAAATTGCCCTTGAACCCAAACTTCAAGTATGTTTTCATCAATTACACAGTCCAATAGGAGAGGTGAGAGATGTGCTAAATTTTTTCCACTTTATAAAAAGCTCCCCCTCCCTTAGAGTTTTTCACTGGTATGTGAGTGTTTGTTTGCATGTGCACACACATGTATAAATGCAAGATGTGTCTGGGTTCAAGCCTGGATACAAACATGGCTAACCACTGATCGCAGGAAAAGAAGTCTGCTGTTGGACTGCTTCTCCTGACCCTCCTCTGGCCCTCTGCCCTTTCCTCTCCTTTCCTCTTTGCCTCCAGGATCCTGCTTCTTATGAGTCCCTCAGTTCTGTAAGATCCCTGATTCCTCCTGGGCAAGTGAAAGAGGAAAAAGGAAAAGGAGCGGTCAAGCCTCAGGAAAAGGCCTATGCTAACTAAGTGGCCTCTTCCACAGTTCCCAGAGTTCCCAGAGCCCTTTTCGGTTATCATATGAAAGAGTATCTCTGTCCCTGCTGTGGTTGGTTGTAGCATTGCTGCTGCTGGTCATACCGCTAGCACTGGCCAGTGCCTTGCCATCTTGCCTGCTGCTCTGCTCCTTGCAGCAAGGAGTGCACTTAAGCGATCTTTAATTCTCATGAATCCCTATGAAGTAAATTCTCTTCTTATTCCCATTAGTTGTATGGGGACCTGAATGTTTGGAGATCTCAGTTAATTCGCATAGGTCATGCAGCTGATAAAGGACAGAGCTGGGATATGACAAATCTGAATAAATCTCCCCAATGCTTTGTAGGAACAGATGCTAATTAAGTTTGGATGACTCTACAGAGAAGATGCGTGTCATTGTTTCGTCACGGGTGGTTTAAGGCTGGCCAGTTTCCCTTGCTCAAAGTCTTCCTTGACTCCTCATTGTCTCCCAGTGGCATCTGAACTCTTTAATCAAGCTCACAAATGACTTCAGAGTCAGCTCCTAACTGCTTCTCCATCTCATTTCTCTCCACCACCAGCCCCATCCTCTAGGCTGAAGCTAAATTTGGGCAGAAGTTTCTCAGTGATCCACTCACTAGAGAGATTCACCATGCTCTTTTCTATGCAGTTCGGCATGTGTTCATCATAATTTTCAGCTCTTTCATCAGACAGATTGCAAACTCCTAAAGGCACAGAATACGCTTTCACTGAAAGAACTGATCATTTACAACTCTGGTAGTCACCAAGGGTGCCGGAGACGGATCCCATGTGGTGAAATGCTCGAAGGAAATAACAGCTACTATGTTAGTCACCTTCCTGCTGCTGTGACAAAATACTTAAGAAAAACAACTGAAAAAAGGAAGGATTTGTTTTGGCTTATGGTTGCAGAGTTCTTAGCCCATGGGGACTTGGCTTCACTTCTGGGCCCACGGGGGACAGGGCATCATGATGGGGGGAGCGCTCACCTCATGATGAACAAGCGGCAGGGAGAGAGGGAAGGAGCTAGAGATGAAAGGGCAGGGGACAAGATAGACCCTTCAAAACCATGCCCTCAGTGACCTGCTTCATGCACCTCGGCCCCACCCCTTAATAAGTCCAAGCAGTTAATGAACTCACCAAATGGATTAATCCACTTGATATGTTAGAGCTCGCATGAGCCAATCATCTCCTCAAAGCCCATTAGCTGGCAACCAAGCATTCAACAGAGAGTCTCTTGAGGGCCATTTTGAGTCCCAATCATAGCATTTGCTAAGGCAGAGACTAAGGGGGCACCTAATCTGCCTTGGAAGACCCAGGAAGGCCTCTGTAAAGGAAAAATGATCCAGCCAAGACTTGGGGATGCAGCAGAGTCAGGTAAAGGTTGGCAGAGGTTAGAAACTTGGGGAGCTATTCTTCAGGCTGCTGCAACAACATACAGTAATACTGGGGGACAGAAAGAGCTTGGGCAGCTGCAGAAACAGAAAGAAGTTCCACGAGGCTGGAATGACAAGGCAAGGCCAATGGAACGTGTTCTACAGTTAGGAAGGCAAGTAAGGCCTGAGCCCCCAAGTTCTCCTGTCAGAGTAAGGAATTCAGTAAGGCGGTAGGGCCACATTTAAGGTTCAAATACCTGCGGTAGAGGAGCAGCAAGAGCAGATCAGCAATTTTGAATAACCACCATGTTCTCCTCTAAATTTGTATTTTGCTACATGCTATTGAATACAGGTCTCCTTATAAGGATTGAAAGACCCAGATGCGTAACCTGTGTAGATTTCCCAAGGGAGGTTAAATTTGGTTTTGTTTGTTTGTTTTTCTCATCTCTTCATATAGCCCAGAAGGTTGCATCCATGTCTACAGAAGAAATTCCCTACAAGAGCCAGGAAAGGGCCGCAGGAGGCTCCATGGGATCTGCCCTAAGAATACCATATTTCCCTAGAGAACAAAACAGCAGGCCCTTTGTGTTTAGGTTTCAACAGGAAAGTTGCAGGACCTTGTGGTGGGCCCAGAAGATGTTGGCATCAAGAAGACAGATGAGCAACACCAGTATCATAAGAGGCCCTGAACCAACCTTGTGAGCCATTGCAGGGAGGTGAGCTCAGGGCTCTGCAGTGGGGTATATGTTAATGAAACCAACACATGTAGACTTCACTATGTTCTGTGTGTTGTTGTAAAGACCTGCCATATTAATTAGCTAATTAGCTCCACTAACTCTAACAAAGGCCCTATGACAGCAATCCTCATTAAGTGCATCCATAAAACAAATGCTCAGAGAGATGATAAATAACGTGCCCAGGGCCCCAAACTGCTGAGCAGCAGCGCCAGGATTAGAACCTTCTACTTTGAGAGCAGCTATGCTCCTTCTTTCCCCACCCAGCTTGCAGCCCGGGTAGCAGATCCACGGGAATCTGAGGTTTTATTGCCTCTCTCCATCCCCATCTCCTCATCTGTCAGGCCCAGCCTAAACTCTGATCCCCTGTCCTCTCCCACTTGATGACACTGAAAATGGCACTGAGCTCTCTGTGATGTGGAAAGTGGAATGGAGGTTCCACACTCTGGGAGTAAGACTCACAGCATTACTTGCCAAGCTGGAGGGAGAGGAAAACACTTCCTGGCTCTACTGATAAACTGCTTATGAGGTTTGTCCCCCCCACCTACACCATCCCAGGATCACTGTACAAATCCTGGCTCCTCGTACTCTATTTCCCCCCAAAAAACACTGGGTCTTGTATTAATTTTTTATTTTATTTTATTTTAATCTACTTTTTATTTTAAAGAGAAAAAAATTTTAAAACATGAAAATGATACAGAATTTCAAAACAGGATAATAGGAAATCAACAATCATTGTTATATTACATATTGTTATCTTCAAAGTAGTCGTTCAGATTGCCAGATATATTGACTTCTGCACCAATATGAATAACAGGGCTTATTTTTCAGACATCTTATTTTTTCATGTACAACAACCTACACTTGTTTGTATACAGCCATCTACATTTTGGGAAATGGGAAGAAAATGTTCAAGTGGGAAGAGGAACAAAGGAGGGGATGAGGAAAGGTGGGGTGAGACAAGAAAAAAAAGAGAATAGAAAGAACAAATGGAAACAAGCTTTTTTAAATAATGAGGGGAAAGGAGTTGAAGGGAGGGGAGGGGAGGGTAATGGGAAGAAAAGAAGAATGAAGATATATCATGTGCAAGTACAAATTTCCTATGATAAATGTTATCATAATGTATATTTAAAATGCACACATAAAAAATAAATCAATGAGTGGGAAAAAAAACGAATACAGTCCTTTCACCTTCTTCTGGAACATTGTAAGTCTCCAAATCCTTAATTCTGACCTGAATTTCGGTGACTCCATTTCCGGTGGAACCACTGGCCCTAATCACTTGTGCTCGGCAATAGAGCTCTCCTTAAATGAGAACTGCTTGTCTATGTAACAAGTTCATAGTGCTTTTTATCCCATAAGTTCTTCACCTAAGTCATGACCTCTTGCAAGCTGGGCTTCAGGAAATTTCTATTAAATCAAATGTTAAGTGAGGACTTATGAGACAGAAGTAAAAACAAAAATGACAACAGTTAAAAATGAGGGTTCACACCAAGGTGATGAAAAATTGCAGGGAGCAAAATTCAGGAAATGTTTATCTCACACAAGTGCATTAAGTACATACATTATAACTGAACTCTGAAGATTCACATTAGACACAAACACACCTATTCGTTTTCAAATGTGCTTCTTATTTGTACATTGTATCTGTGCTCTGACTGGTCATTCAGCCGTAAGACTTGAGTTCCTCTGTTTACATAGGCATTTGCCTCTTGTCCAAGGCATCCACTTGGGTATTTACAAATATTTAACTATAATTTATATTACCATTTAGTTTAAGTATTAGTGTCAATGATATTATTCATTTACATGTAATTATATAGTAATATTATTTTATAATTCAATATGTCCATTGTGTGTTGCAATGGATGTATGAAACACAGCTGTCTAGCTGATGGTCTTAATTAGAGCTTATTGTGGGGGTAGGGCCTCTATTATGCGCATCCTAAGAAAACTCATGCTAGGGCTTATTTTCTGGTTAGGTATTATTCTGGGGGAGATACGGACCACTTACCTAAAACACACACGCGCGCGCACACACACATCATTCCCGGACTCTAGCTCCACAGCACTTATCACTCACTAAAATTACAGTCTATTTGTCTACGTGGCTATTTGCTGGCTCATTATTGGAATACAATGTATATTATACAAAATATTATATGAATCCTATGATGGCAGGACCTTGGTCATCCACTGCTGTGGTGCTAGATCACTCTTAGGACACTGGCCACAAAAGAGTGCCACTTAAGAAACATCTTTACAATCAACTGAGGAGTTGAAGGGCAAATGAAATTGCAGTTGACCCACTTCCCAGCTCCCATGTCAACCAGCCCTGTTTGGGCTGAGGAAGCACAAGTCCTCTCCCTTCTTATTTCTTTTTCTCCTACCCCTAACACAAGTCCTACCATGCCCAAAAGGAGAAAAACCCTGTTTGGATTCTTGCCCACCCCCCGTGTCTCTGAGTCTACCCTGGCTTATTCACACTTGCTTCTCTCTCTCTCTGGAAAGGGAAGAGAGCTGTGTGCCTTGACTTTGGCCTGGACCAGTTCTCAGGGATGTGTTACCATCTGACTAAATCCTTCATGCATTGCCTTCCCTTGCAAAAGTGAGCTTCACCATTCTGCAGCACATCCCAGGTCAAGGAGCCCTTTCACTGGGAGTTCCGTCCAGCTGATAGTTGGAGTTTGTGTAAAGATAAGTGGGAGCTCTGGAGAGGACACAAAAGACTGTGAATCCAAGGGAAAGGATCTAAAGCAAACCTGTGTGGGATCTGCCTGTGACCAGGCTCCCTTTCCTGCCCTGAGGAGAGGGGGTTTCTCCCTGCTCTGCCCTGCTGCTGACTTCAAACCCGGCTCACTGTCAGCTGTCTTCTGGGGGGGCCTCATCCCAAACAAAATCTCTGATGGCAGAGCAGGGTGAAAAATGCTGGCCGACTGGAATTTCGCCATACAAGGAAATCCATTGTGAAAAAGTTCTACAACAGGGGAGGAATGCTTTTCAAATTGTCATCGCTTTTCTCGTTCTGCACTCTCCTACAACAAATTTTGCTCACCTAAAATGGAAAAGCAGCAAGGTATTACGTTCCGGTCCAGTCTGCAGCAAGAGGTGGTCCCTGGAAGGATTCCAGTGCAAGAAACCAACTGAAGATATTTCTTCAGAAGATTCAACATAGGGGCATTCACAAAGCATCTTCAACTCCAAATTTGGTTGTCAGAAGCATATGCTTTAACTTATTTTACATGAATCACTCTACATATTGGCAATAAATAAAATTTTAAGGAAGACAGTTTATTTCTACTTAGAATATTAGGCTTGAATTAATTATAGGCTCAGATCTTTGCTTTAAACTCTTGTATACTTGAAGAAAATATCTTATCCCATTAAGACACTTACATACGTGTATCAATTCCCAAAGATGAATGTGATTGCTATGCCTTATAAACATATACTAATAAAAAAGAAATAAGAAAGAAAATATTTTGTTCTGTTATATATGTTTTTTTAAATTGTTCAGAAGTTACTAAGACATGTGGACAGGTTGCCTTATAATTTTATTTGTCTTCATCTGCACAATTCCCTCTTTTTCCATGATAAGCTTTTCATCACCAGCAGTGTTTCTTGAGCAGCGTGCAAAATACTGTTGTCTTGGACTGCAACTATTTGAGGTGACATCCTCTGGAAGTCTCAGGTTATTCCCAAGATCTCCTTATCCGTTGGGTTCTCATGGTTTGCGTTTCAAAACATTGTTCTTTCTATTCATTTTAATCATATGACTTTGAAACACTGAATTCTCCCCCACATTTTAGTACATTTCTAGGCTGAACTCCTTTTCCCATTTCAACAGCTTTTTAAAATAATGCAGTGGAGACCATGTTAAGAAATATCAGTTGGTCCCATAGCAGACATCTGATTCAGCGGCCACACTAACTTTTGCCAAATACCCTACCTGCCCATTGCCGATTTTGATAAATATGCCAGCAAGCTGTGTTTACCCAGCTGTGAAAAGATGTATGACTATATAACCACATTTGAAATGTCAACTCTAAAACTCTCACTGGGAGAGTTTTGAAAACTATGATGGCTCTAGAACAATTTTTTTTAATTGAATCATTTCACAATTTTGGGAATATTTTAAAGGAGGAAAAAGAAAAACAAAATGAAATGAAAGGGACAAATTCAAACAAGATATTTTGCTTGCCATTTTGAAAACATAGCTGATCTTTTTGCACTGTTGGCATTTCTTTTGACCAAGTGTATATTTTACCAGGTAAAGATAACTAAAACTTGTTTTGTTTGTGTGGTATTGGTGATGTGAACCCAGGCCCTTGCACATGAGAGGTAACCACTTTACCTCTGAGCTAAACCCCCAACCCTTATTTTATTTTGAGATAGGATCTCACTAAGTTGCCCAGACCACCTACAAATTGTGATTCTCCTGCCTCAGCCTCCCAAGTAGCTGGGATTACAGGGGGGTACCACCTGTAAGAACTAGAACAGTGATGGTGAGCATATGGCATGTATGCAGGCTATTTGTATCACTGAAAGCCATAAAAGGTTCACCATCACTGGACTAGAACTTCAAAAATCAACCATGTACCTTAGTTGTCTTGTTGGGGAGTTGACCAAACAGAACATGTGTCAAAAGATGGTCAGGGATGGACTTCCTGGGGTGTGAGGTTAAAGTATTTCATCAGAAACCTTCCCCTGATGCCTGGGTCATTCCTCTGCATTCCTCAGCCCCCATCTCTTCCAGCTGTCTGCTGAATAAGGGGTTCAATTTTAAAACAGACAGAACTATGTTTAAATCAGCAGTCAACTCTAGAGCCTCTTTGAGGACATAAAGTAAGAGATGCAGTGATTGAAGCACCTCTTCCCTTCAATTGTGTGAGCCAGATGTGTAAAAAGAGAGGGGAAAACTCATTTATCTATTAAAATGCAGTAGTGCAGGCCAGGTGTGGTGGTGCATATATAATCCCAGCACTTGGAAGAGTGAGGCAGGAGGATCACAGCAAGTTTGAGGCCAATCTGGACTATATAGTGAGACCTCAAAAACAAATAAACAAAAGGGCAACAGAATGGATCACCAAACTCCTCAGTTGTGACTGATCACTTAGGCAGCAACATGTTAGGTCAGGTATCTTGCTCAGATGGAGAGCAGGCCCCATCTTAAAGGAGGCTGCTAGTAGAGAAGAGGGCACATGAATAAACCATGGCCTTGGGAGTATGGTCTCTAGTTGCATCTGTTGACCTATAAAAGCCTTGCATTTATCTTGCTTTATGCCTGAGTAACACTCCGTTATACAAAAATACCACAACTTTTTTATCCATTCCTCAACTGATGGGCATTTTGGTTGTTTCCAGGATTTAGCCATGACAAATTGTGCTGTTATAAACCTGGGTGAGTGAAATAAATCAGACTCACATTGTATTGTCTCCCTAGTATAAGAACGTGAAAGAGTAAATAAAATCTGAATGGTACAATGGATATTGTGAAAGGGAAAGAAACTGTTCAAAAGGAAAGAACAACTGGGATAAGGGAAAAGAGAAGGAAAAATTTAAAATAATTGTACTACTAATTTCTATTGGCTTATTGAAAGGAACAGTTAATGTGTAATTGTTTGATCAATCTTACATGCCTAGATCTTATTATCTGAATAACTACTTTGAAAATAACAGTATGTAATACAACAACCATTGTTAATTTCTTATCACCTTGTTTTGAAATTCTCTTTAAAATAAACCACAGTCATTCCAAGTGATAAATGTCTAAGACAGAGGCACAGCCAAATACCACTGAGTCCCAGTAGAACAATACTATTCCTGAAAGATCTTGAACAGGACACACACATAGCCAGAAATGAGGGACTGACCGCAGGAAACAGGGAAGTAGGTCTTACAGAAGGGAAGGGGACCAAGAGCTGGAAGGAGGGAGGGAGAAGGAAGAGGAATTGAGGTGTGTTCTGTATGCGCCCCGACTCCTCAATGATGAATGTAATCAGTATGTCCTACAAATGTGTACTAATAAAAATAAAACAAAAGCGGTTTAATAAATAAACACCTCTCTGGCAGTGCCGTGGAGACTAGAATGCAGGGACTTGCCCAGACCTGAGCTGATGAAGGGGCAATTGGGCAGGGCCAGGGGAGCAGGCCGTGAATGAAGGGTCACCCATGCTCATGTAATGTGGATAGAGAGGGAGCAAGAGCACCATCGAGGGGGCTGACCCATACAGCAGAAGAATGAGTGCTGCGGTGTGTGTGTGTGCAGGTATTGTTCATCTCCATCCTAAAGGATGATTCTCTTGATAGTGGTGCTTGTCTTCAAGTGTGTTACAAAAAAAAGATGATTGATAATTGATGGATTGATGTTTTGAAACAGACCTTCACTGTGTAGTTCAGACTGGCCTTGAAATCTCTGTGTAACTCAAACCAGCCTTGAACTCTTGGTGACCTTCCTGCCCCAGCCTTCTGAGTGCTGAAGCCACAGGCACAAACCACCACATCTGGCCAAAAAAAAAAAAATTTATTTTGAGACAGCCTTGTAACCCCTATATCTGAGGCCTGCTATGGTATACATACCATAACATTGGCTCTTTACTT
Organism: Dinomys branickii; assembly: GCA_004027595.1. Classification (NCBI taxonomy): domain Eukaryota; kingdom Metazoa; phylum Chordata; class Mammalia; order Rodentia; family Dinomyidae; genus Dinomys; species Dinomys branickii. The sequence continues at coordinate 65,908 of PVLD010009345.1, forward strand.
CCTCACAGGTGTGTATGGAGTACGGATTGCTCACCAACCGACGACCTTGTGCTCAAGAATGGTTCATAATTGCTACAGATGATGTTGTTCCATAGGATAGCCCTTGTAAGTTTAGAAAATTCAACACTCAGTCATAAAGAAAGTTAGTTAACATCTCCAGCCTGTAAAATGATTTCTGTGTGTCCATAATTTCGCTCATCAGTCTCATAGTGAAAATAGGTTATTTTAACCACTATATCATCTAATTATTTACTTTAGAGCTTGTTTTTACAAGGATCTTTTGTGGAACTGAATTTAAACAACCATAAGTGGAAGTTAAATGATCTTTTTTTTAAAAAAAAAATGTCATAAGCAATGACATTTGCTACCCACAAAAGTAATACTCCCCAGAAAAAAATACCTTTACATCTGGAGAATTTGCTGTATATGGGAAAAGAGCGAGAAGGGTGTGGATACACGCACACACTGCCCTCCCAACCACACTCAGCTCATGTAGGAGGTCTGTAGTTCACGGTTATTATTTTTCACTGAACATCAACCCCAGGCTTAGGCACATAATAGAGGATTCCCTATTCTATTTATGTTTTCAGCCACAATTTGAAATCATTTCAGTACTTAGACCAAGCATGGAAATGCCAGATTCCATTCTGGGCTTAAGATCTTTGTACCCTAATAAACCGGAAGGCCCCTCTCTTCTTTTTTAGGGTTATTGAGTTAGCTGCGTCAACTGTCAGTCCTGCACCCAGAATGTAAAGAGGAAAGGAGACAAGCAAGACATTAAATTTCAACACCATTTAAAGACTTCACTTTTTTTGGTAACAAATTGTTCACCAAGGCCAAATTTTAGAGACCAAAACTGGTATGAGACAATGTCCTGTCACTTAGTTTACTCTGTATATAATTTTGGAATAATCCAATTTCGTTTTGCCTTCTCCTAACTTAGCCAAATAGCCTGGGACCATGGAAGGATACCTTGTTTATTTTTTATTAATTAAAGAGAACAATAAAAGAGAATATTTTAAGTTTCCTGGACCCCATTCCTGAATGCACCAGATGGAAAGAAAATTCAAATTAGATTACCAGTTGGAGAAAGAGCAGCAACCTGCCAGGCCCAAAGCACACATGGAGTTGCTTTTGGCTCAGAAATTATTGTTTATGTGCAGTAAACATTTTGACTTGAAGACTTCTCTCCAAGAGTACCATCAAATGTAGGTAGAGAGAGAAGTATAAAATCACTCAGAACCTATACATGCCAACGTGGAAACGGTGCCTCTCTCTCTCTCTTTGAAACTTGAACTTTGTCCTGGCAGGGAAGCCAACATCCTTAACTGAAAAAGGCCCTGAAAGAGTGTACCAGAATTTGTACTTTGCAGACTATGGGACCAAAAAAGAAATGAACATAAATCTGATCAAGATCCTTCACTAAAAGATACGGGAGTATCTTAATGTGGGACACAATCAGCAAATTCCAGACTGTGAGACTCTCTATGGTGCAAGCCATCCAAGTTTTTGAACATATAAAAGCCAAGAGGAAACGAGAGAGATGGGGAAGGGAACCCGCAGATTAAAGGGTATTTAACGAAGAGACATCAGCAATGGCAGTGCATGGATCTTATTTTCAACTGTGCATCAAAGCAATCAAAAAGTGTCACAGTGAAGTTTTGAAAATTTGAATCCTCATTAGTTACTTTATGTTGTTAAGAAATGACTTCATTTTATTTTATTTATTTTATTTTTTTTAGAAATGACTTTTTTTTAAAGTGCAATCATGATACTATGGTTCTGTTTCAAGGAAAGAGTCCTTATCATTTATAGCAATGTCCTGGAATGATCAGATTTGCTTCAAATAATCCGAAGGAGGAGGAGAGTATGCAGGGGAGTGAAAAGAATTTGAGATCGGGCATGAATTAATAACGGTTACAATTCAGTGATGGGAGCTATGAAAGTTGTCACAATCAAAATGGAGTTACTATTTTCAAGCCCTAACCAAAAATAAAGTCAGAAAGTTAAAAGAAGGAGATTCAAGCACATATGCCTGACAAAAGGAACTACCAGAACACAGGCTTGCGTAAAGACCACAGGAAGTGTAAATAGAACATACTGCTTAGTGGACATCTGCTCAACAACTGTCACTAACGCTGGAGTGACAGCTCCCTTGTTATTGATCCCTGGAGACAAGGATCATTGTTTCAAAATATTTTATATGATCCCTCTCCCTCTGCCTTTAAAAACCTGGCCCTTGCCTCGGTCTCCTTGACTATGCGGTGACTGAAGCACACCTAGTCCCTCTCTCGCAGTCCCATTCATCTTTGCAGATGCTGTGTTTATACTTAGTTTTACCTGGTGGAACCTAAAAGTTTGTATGTCAATCTTTCTCTTTTTGTATATATTTGAAATTTTTCAAATATAGAAAAAGTCTGTTCAAAAGCAGGGGAATGAGCAATTAAAAATCTCACCCACACCAGGTAGGAGTAGAAGTTGTTGCCACTACTGTACTTCAAAGAACTATTTGACCTGCTGAAGGAAAGTAGAATGTGTGGAAACCTACGAGCTTGTCATTCTACTTCTAGGTTTTAGAAAACTGAAGTTCTGAGCAGTTCATTTACCCTCTACATGGCTTTTTAAAACCCCAGACTATGGCCTGATGTTTTTTTCGCTAGTCATTGACTCTTATAAGAAAGAAGAAAAACTCCACTCCATGAAGTAATGAGAAGATAAGCTGGCGGCAATGAATGCATTTTTGTGTATTGTTGATATGAGATAATTAAGGCATGTACATTATGTAGGTTTGTAGAAGCATCCTACACATGAATAAGATGGTGTGTTCTATGCAGAAGTGGACCTTTGGGAACATATAAATATGCATTCACTGAAGAACGGGTTTCAGGCAAAGCTTGGAGCATTCACTCGGGAGCACACAGCCATCCCTCTCGACCTCTGCATTCAACCAACCCATGTGGAAAAGGAATATTTTTTAGATCTAGTCTATTCTGAACATGTTGAGACTTTTGTCCCTTGCTATTATGCCCTAAGAAATGCAAAATAGCAACTATTTACATGACCTTTATTTTGTACTGCGTGTTAGAAGCCATCTGGAGGCGATGCAAAGTGTGAGCCTGGGTCACATCAGGCTACATGTAAGTACTCTGCCTCTTTATAGAGGGGCTTGAGCATCTGCAGGCTTGGGTACCTGTATCTATGCGGTTCCCGGAGCAACCCCCAGTGGGTTCCAAGGGGCCCCTGTGCTGTGTAAATGTAACAATGAGCAAACTGGGTGATCATCAAACTGGGTAATTATCAATGAGAAATTTTCCAAAACGTAATGATAAGTGAAAAAGAAAATGTTGTAAAAGGAAAACGATCAGTATGACAGATAACAAAAACACAAAGAAAAAATGCACGGTACTGTGAACCCAAGTGGGACCGAGACCCAGCCTGTGAAAATGTCCCCACCTCCTGTGTCTTCAGTTGAGGGGAGGTGTATCTACGTCTGTTCTGGTATTTTTCTGTCCTATTTTGCATCCTTGAAACTAATAGTAAAACAAAATAGAGGATAAAATAGACAAGGTGGTGCCCACCAGCCAACCCCTGGGCAGGCCTGGGAAGGACGAGAGAGACACTGCATCCCGCCAGCCAGCGAGTCGCTCGGTCACTCGCGAAACAGAGTTCAGTTTTTGGAGCATCCATGGTTTTTAAAGGGAGTTTTCTGCATGTAAATCACCAATGTTAAGAGTAACACAACGTCTCGGGAATTATTGTTTCATGTACGGAAAGAAAAACGGAGGGTTGTGGCCGGAGAACCCACCCATCTAAATTACAGGACCTGGAGCAAGTTATTAGCAGAACACCTTCAGATTCTCAGAGGAGAGATATTAAAGATTAATTCCCTGCATTTCCTCCGCTTTCAAAATACTTGTGTTTACTCCGTCACAGAATTTCAGGGCTTGAAAAGGGCGAGAAGTAGTATCCTGGCTGTACCCTGCCTCGAAGGAGGTGAAGAGAGCTGCGTTTTATGCCTCGGTCCGGCACTGACACAGCTACCGCTGTGATTCTGACTAAAAGACGGTGTAGCAGCGCCACCTACCGAGATCGGCGTAAGTCTACGCAGAAACTTGGAAATGAAGTTTCGTCCCCAGTAATGCAAAATAAACAAACGCGCAACAGGCATAGTCCCTTAGAGTGCACACTCGTGATCCCAGCACTTTGGGAAGCTGAGGCAGGAGGACCAGAAATCTGAGCCCAGGCTGGACAACTTCGTGACTTAGCAAGACTTGGTCTCAAAATTTAGAAATAAAAAAGATATTGATGTATCCCAATCTGAAATTGCTGGGTTCGATCTCCAGTACCACACAGCCAAAAATTACAATAGCCTCAGAACTTTTATAATTCAATCTTTTTTTACAGTTCTGGGTATTGAATATAGGGCCTCAGACGAATGCTCTACCACTGAGCTAGACCTCCCCCCAGCCTAAATGTTTTGTATTTTATTTACCTTAAATTATTAAAATGGAAGATGTAACAGCAATATTGTAAATATTGTGTTTCTACTCATGAGACATTTTGTGATTGCTTTTTAAAAACAAACTTTAAGCTACTACTGCATGCTACACTCTAAATACGGCTCGCAGGAAGACACTGTCAAAATACCTTTTACTTCAGAATACCATGGTGGTGAGATCTGCGGTTGTAGGCAAGAGCTACCAGAAAAATATTTAAACAAAACAGTTTCCTTGGGAAAGGAACCCTCATTTGGAGCACTTCCCTCTCTCAGGGTGTAAGTATGCCCACATCAGCACGGCCAGTCTCAACATGGTCCCAGGCGTCGTGGGGCTGCTGGGCCCCTGGATGTGTTCACAGGGCCCAGGCTCCGGGTACCACTTGGTTCTTTCCCTTGAACAGGAAGCAAAAAAACCAGTGACTTCATCACTCCAAACGTTAACCTTTCCATCTTTCAAAAGGATGACAAATATTCACCTGCTTGGTAAATGAAAATGTAGCAGGGTGTCAGAGGCTGGATCTGCAGATGACCAGTGGGTAACTAAAAGCAGGATAAAACTTGGCATCTCTGCCTTCATTTTATGTCCTCTTTATTGCCTCAAATCTGGGGCCAGGTCCCTGCTTACCTCTTCATGTAGACATGTTAGTCACTTTAGGAGTGCTACAAGGTTTACTAGCCTCACATTTACCTAGCCTAGCTCACCCCCTTTCATGACTGAGGACACAGAATATGAGTAGCTAAAGTTATTTTCAGGATTTTCACAGACATCTAATTGTCACCTTTCACAGTATCAAGTTCTGCAGCCCTTGGAGTGGTGTCTGGAAGTCTCCAGGCACTGTCCTCAATCTGCACCTATGCTGGAGCCTAGGAAAAGCAGATGGCCCCATGTTGAGATCATGCACAAAGTGACCCTAGGACAGGAACTGAGGCTGCCCCCATCAAGCAGAAGCCCTGGTCTCATGATGGAAAGGGAACTGACCCCTCACATGATCGTGGCTCTCCCTGGACCAGTCTTGACATAGAAATCAACCAACTGTTCAATCCTTTACCTCTGTTCCCATTTCCTGTAAAATCCCAAAGCTTCCATCAGCCCCTCGAAGACAGATGTTGAACCTCTTCATCTCTACTTCCCAGCACGGCCAGGCTGATTAAAGTTCCTGTCTTGCCCTTCACCACTGCTACGGGCCCTGATTGACTTGGAATTATGGGACTTAACTCCCTAACCTGGGCTGTGGGTATCCCTGGAACCAGACTTCTGCTCTCAGACTTTGGTAGCACTAACTAGCAGAGCAGCAGCTGCCTGTCTTCTAGCCAACAGGTGGTAAGTCAGGTGAACCAGCATTGTGCCTGGGGAAAAAGACACACAGCAGACCTCTCAGCACAAACACTCAAATCAAGAAGAGCTTGAAGTATTTCAAGTCCTGAAAGAAAACAACTTCCAATGCAGAATGATGTACCCTGCAAAACTATCTTTCAAAATTAATGGAGGAAATAAGATACCTTCATGTCAAAGAACAACTGAAGAAATTTATAACCATCAAACCAACTCTATGAAGAGTACTGAGATGTATTCTAGACAGAGATAAAAGATGACCAAAATTCCAAGAACAACAGAAAAAACCACATACTAGTAGAAGCAAAGAAACAGAGAGGAAGAGCAGGGAACCAACAGCAGGAAAATAGCAGGATGAAGAGGCACCAATATATATTAGTTATAGCCATCAATGTAAATGGCCTCAACTCACCAGTCAAAAGAAACAGAGTGGCAGAATGGATCAAGAAACAAGATGCAACAATATGCTGTACATAAAGTACACATTTAACAAAAAAGAAATCCATAGATTGAAAGTCAAAGGATGGAAAACAATACTCCATACCACAGGAGTATTAACAGACCATGTAAAGTTCAACTTAGGAGTGATCAAAAGAAATAATGAAGGTCACTACATTCTTGTTAGGGGGAAACTTCAATAGGAAGAGATAACAGTCATAAATACATATGCACCAAATATGGGAGCATCCAGCAATATGACATATTAATAGACATGAAAAAATAAGCAATAACACAATTATAACAAGAGACTTTAATACCCATTGTCACAAAGAGATACATCAACTACACAACAAAATCAGCAAAGAAATATCAGAATTCAACCAAACTTGTGAACATATGGACTTAATAGAATTTGCAGTGTGTTCCACCCAACATCAGAATATACATTCTTCTCAACTGCACATGGGATGTTCTCTAAAATAGACCATTTACTAGCCCATACAACATGCTTAATAAATGCAAAGGAATTAAAATTATCCCATGCATATTATCTGACCATAGTGGAGTGAAATTGGAAATTAATGCCAAAAGAAACTACAAAAGCTCCATAAACACATGGAAATTAAATAACACCTTCCTGAACAACCAATGGGCCACAGATGAAATTAAAGAAGAAATTAAATGATATCTACAATTAAATGAAAATGCACACACAATATATCAGAACCTGTAGGATGCAATGAAAGCAGTCCTAAGAAGGAATTTTATAGTGGTCAATTCTGACATCAGGAAAACAGAAGGAGCACAAATAAACAACTTAATGTTGCACCTCTAGCTTCTAAAATAAGAAGAACAAGTGAAGCCCAAGGAAAGGAGGAAAGTATAAAGATTCAAGCAGAAAGTAATGCAATGGAACCTAAGAAAACAATACAAAGAATTAATCAGTCAAAGAGATGGTTCTTTGAAAGAATAAACAGAATTGAGAAACCCCTAGCCAGTTTTACCAAACTAAAGGAAAGAAAAACTCAGATTCAAGCAATGAGGAATAAAAAGGGCAAAATCTCTACAGATCCTGTGGGAATTCAGATCATCAACACTTACTTCAAAAATCTTTACTTACATGTTGTCTTGGTTACTTTTCTCTCATTGCTGAGACAAAACAACTGATGCCCCAAATTAAGGAAGGAAAGGTTTATTTAGCTCACAGTTTGCAGAGATTTGAGTTCATACTCGGTTGGCTCCAAGACAGGGTGGCGTATGATAGAGGCAACAGTTCATGGCAGCAGAAAACAGCAAAAGCAACATGAGCTAAAGGGGAGGGTCAGCAGCAAGCCTCTTTCCCTCCCTTATATTGTATGCAAACTACCCATCCTTGGGTGGATGTAGCATTCACACCCTTAGTCTCAGCATTGGACCATGGATCAATCGTAAACTCTCAAGCCCACTCCATGACTGCATGAGGCTTTGAGGGGACATCCACACCCAAACAATAAAATTCCACTTAACATTCAACAAATTCTCCATGCTGCTGCCATTCTGGAACCTGGTGTAGCCACTGCCACCATTCTAGAATGTGGCACTCCGTGACTTTCTTCTCAAAACAAAATCTTTCACTTTTTCAGGTTTGAGGCTACAAAGCGTGGAGATTCACTGCTTCTTTTGATGTCTTCAGACCATCTTTTCCATTCTCCTGTCCATTTTCAGCAATGAAGATCTCCTCAGCTCTATCTTTGCAGTCCACAGTTCTACTGGAGCTTCCTTTCTGGCCAAACTCACATTTTAAATCATCATTCTGGGCTCTTTGCTCTTGCTTCTCAACATAAATCTGGCTAAAAGCCTCCTACAATAGCTATGCTGCTGCCCCAACTTTTGACTGCCTATGGCCCCCCAAAGACTCATGCACATCCCTTTATGCAAAAAGCATTTTAGTCCATCTCTAAGAGCTGCCAAAGTCCTAACAGTTTCAGTATTGTTAAAAAGTCCAAGCCCCATGTTTCCAATGAGATTTAAGGCAAATTCTTAGCTGTGAGCCCCTGTACAAATGAAAAGTTGCACACTTCCAACATTCAGTGGTACATGATAAACAATACCATTCCAAAAGGTACAAATGGGGGAATACAAAGTATCAGGACTAAAGCAACTCCAGCATCCAGCAGGGCAAACAGCTAAGTCCTGCAGTTCCGTGTGGAACATCTGAGGCAATCTGTGGTAAATTGTGAGCTCCAGAGGGTTTTGTGACTCCACTCCTGTGGCACTTCTGGTGGGTGTAGCTCCCATTGTTTCTGTCTTGGGCCTGCTTTACTCCCTTCTTGCAGCTTTCCTCAGACAATCCATGCGCCTTGCTTCTCTAAACTTCTTGTGTCTTCACTGTATCTTTGACTTCTCTTTCACAGATTAACATACTACCCTCCCAGGCCTCATGAAATCTAAGTGGAAGCCTTCTTAATCTCAGAACTCTTGTGTTCTGCATGTGCATGCAACTACCACCATGTGGATGATGCACAGTCTGAGGCCACCTGGAGCAGTAGCTGAGATTTCCTCTCTCTTGACTTTCTTGACCATAGGTGTCAAATGTCTGGATCGCTGGGCACTGTGAATGCAGCTCTGAGGAACAAATTCTCAGTGCTGCTGTCATTCTGGGACCTGGTTCAGCCACTGCTATCATTCTAGAATGTGGCACTCCATGGCTTTCTCCTCAAGACAAAAGCTTTCGCTTTTGCAGGTTTGAGGCTACAAAGCATGGAGACTTACTGCTTCTTTTGATGCCCTTAGGCCATCTTTTCCATTCTCCTGTCCCTTCTCAGCAATGGAGATCTCCTCAGCTCTATCTTTGCAGTCCACAGCTTACTGGAGCTTCCTTTCTGGACAAACTCACATTTTAAATCATCATTCTGGGCTCTTTGCTCTTGCTTCTCAACATAAATCTGGCTAAAAGTCCCCTACAATAGCTATGCCACTGCCCCAACTTTTGACTGTCTTGAAATTTCTTCTACCAGATTAATTAGCCCACTGACCTTAATCTCAGGCTAGGCAAAGTCTCTGGACACAAGTAAAATGTAGACAAACTTTCTGCCAAGCTATAACATACATCAATGGATTCCAGCAATCAATGCAGTCCTTCTTCCCCGAAGAAACCTCTTGAGCCCAGTCTTTACCGGCAGGGTGTCTATCAGCCTTCTGAGCTCTGACCAGAATCAGCCAAAGGCAGTCTAGCACCTCATTTTCAGGTAACATCTCCAAACCTTTCCAAACACTTCCCACAAGCCATTTCCAAAGGCTCTTGAACCACATGATCAGGTAGAGTCACATCAATGACCCCACTACATTGGTACCATATTCTGTTTTGATTACTTCTTTCTCATTGCTGAAACAAAAGAACTGACACACAAAATTAAGGAAGGAAAGGTTTATTTAGCTTACAGTTTGTGGAGATTTCAGTCCATGCTTGGCTTGCTCAAATGTAGGGTGATATATGACAGAGGCAACAGTTCATGACAGCAGAAAAGAGCAAAAGCAACAAGAGAAAAAGGGGAGGATCAGCAGCAAGCCTCTTTCCCTCCCTTATATTGTATGCAAACTACCCACCCCAGGGTGGGTGTAGCACTCACACCCATAATCCCAGTACTGGACCATGGATCAATCATAAACTCTATAAGCCCACTCTATGACTGTATGAGACTTTGGGGGGGACACCCGGACACAAACCATAACCCATGTAAAACACAGAATAAAGGGCACATTCCTGTGTGATATGTATGAATTACCAAAGCTGAATCATGCAGATATCAGTTAATGAAATTGAAAATATAATTAAAAACTTACCAAGAAAGAAAAGCCCACATCCTGAAGGGTTCACTGCTAAATTCTATAGGAAGCTTAGAGAAAATTTAATGCCAATTCTTCTCAAACTCTTTAATGGAATTAAAAGAGAAGTAATTCACTAACTCATTCCTGGAGACAAGTATTACCCTGATACCAAAATCAGAGAACAACCCAACCAAAAAAGAGAACTATAGGCCAATCTCCTTAATGCACATAGATACAAAAATTCTCAGTAAGATATTAGCAAACACAATGTAGCAAATCATCAAGATTGTACACCATGACAAAGTAGGATTCATCCAAGAAATGCAGGGATATTTCAAAATATGCAAATCAATGAATGTAATATGCCATATCAATAAAGCCAAAGACAAAAATAATATGATCATCTCAGTAGATGCACAAAACGTCTTTCGAAAGTCCAACTTTCATTCATAATTTTAAAAACTCCTACAGAAAATCAGCGTTGTTGGTCTTTACCTCAATCTGATAAAAGCCATCTATGGCAAACCAACAGCCAACATTATAATAAAAGGACAAAAACGGAAAGCTTTCACTTTAAAATCAGGAACAAGACAATGATGTCAAGTAACAACACTCCTATTCAACATAGTTCTGCAAACATTGGCCAGAGCCATTAGACAACTGAAAGAAATAAGAGGCATAAGGATGGCAAAGGAAGAAATGGAATTATCATTATTCACAGATAACAAAATACTCTACATACAAGACCCCAAACTCTCCACCAAAAGACTTCTAGATGTAATAACCACATTCACTGGCATAGCTGGATACAAAATCGACACTCAAAAATCAATAGCATTACTACACACAAACAACAAACTCACTGAGAGAGAAATTAGGGAAACCACAAACTTCACAATAACATACAAAAATGAAATACTCAGGAATCAATCTAACAAAGGAAATAAAAATTGCAGTACTCTGAAAAAGGATATTGAAGAGGATATCAGAAAATGGAATGATACCTCTTGCTCATTGATAGGAAGAACCACCATAGTGAAAATGGCCATATTCCCAAAATTGTTATACAGATTTAATGAAATCTAAATCAAGATACCATTAGCATACCTCACAGAACTACAAAAGCATTTCTACAACTTATTTGGAACCAGAAGAGACCTAGAATTACAATGGCAATCCTTGGCAACAAAGGAAAGGCAGCAGGCACCACAACGCCTGACTTGAAATTGTACTGTAAAGATGCAGTGATATAATCAGTATGGTACTGGCAAAAAAATTAGACCAGATGATCAGAAGAAGAGATTAGAAGATGCAGACACAAGGATCACAGAAGATGGCGACCGGGTGAGCAGCAAGGGAGCGAACCTCCTTAATAAACACCACCAGCTCGAGACAGACTTGGTGAGCGTGAATGCCGGAACCTCGGCTGGGAAGTTTAAACTGGGCGTATTTCTCTGAGATGCCGGGGGAGATGTGGTAGGGCGGACCAGGCTGCCGGCGCGAGACGTGGGAAAGTCCCAGACGCTGGGAGC